>PJEM01003891.1:96267-169849 GCA_004023845.1 Helogale parvula | reverse complement strand
GGGGGGGGTGGGGGGCCTGGAGGCCTTCCAGGTGGAAGGGCTACTTACGGTTTACTGTCCCAGGCCGGGCTGGTGACTGAGGCTGAGGAGACCGAGCCCTGTCGTGGCTCGTATTTAAGCAGTGGACCCAGAGGGACAGCGGGGGAGGCTGCTGGTGAATATTAACTAAGGTCACCCCACTTATCGGAGGAGCAAACAAGGACTAAGTCCATAGGCCGGTTCTGAGCTGCCCACTCGCACTGCCCAAAGGTGCGGGTCTCTCTGTTCCCTGCCCCAAAGGGAGGCATTGTGCCCAGCTCATAAACCGCAGCGTCCTGCATCCCGGCAGGGCAGGGCGGGGGGGGGGGGAGCATGACTCAAACCCTGCTGGGACAGCATTACTTTGGTGGCCTACCCTCCCACTGGGGACTTCTCAGGGGCTGCCCGGCTGGTAGCAAAGAACCACCTTAGATGCCTCCTGCTGGAGGTGCACTGCTGCCATGAGCTGTGGACAGGCAAGCTGAAAGCCCATTTGGCAGACAGGGAAACTGAGGTCCAGGGGTGGAGAGGCTGCTCATACTCACCAAGCTGGTCCCAAATACAAAAACTCCCTCATTTCCCTGAGGAGACGATGGGCCATTGCCAACGCTGACACAGCCACTTTGGGCTGGCACGGGTGGCCATGGGCAAGGGCCAGGGGTCAGATGGCAAATCTATAAAGAAGGGCTGTGCTGCCTCAGGCAAGCTGCTTAACCTCTCTGAACCAGGATGCGCTTTTGTCTGTATCGCAGGGGTTTGGAAGTCCTGCTTCCCAGCGGGGTTGTGCGGGGACGTACGTGATCACTTTCGTCGAGTGCCCGGGACACGGTGGGCTCTTCTGTTGGGTCCGGACAGCCCTCTGCCCAGCCCTGCTCTCCAGGCTTCTCTGGGCAGGACGAGGCTGAGTTCTCGGCCAGCCTCAGCCTGTTACTCTTCCCACCGGGTGTGGCTCCCAGCTGAGGAATGTGGCTGCTTGGATTTTATGGGTATGTGACCCTGTTCTGGGCTATGCCAGGCTCCTGGAGCTCCCTTGGGGGTGGAGTACAGGGTTGAGGCTGGGAGAGCCTCACTTGACTGTGAAGGCAGACCTCACCCCTCCCTGTGAGCCCTGCCGGCTGCCTGGGGCAGGCTGGGCGCTCTGCAGATATTTGTGGAAGGGGCGGATGAGTGGGTGAGTGTGTTTCTGTCCCTCGTCTCATTCCTCTGGTCCCAAGTATGCGACTCCGCCAGGTGGGCGACCGGCAGTTTCCTCTGGGACATAGGTTCAGACACCGGGAACCCTGCTCCCCCATTCACTGACGGGGAGGTCTCAGAGCAGCTGTTTGATCTCCCCGTGCCTCAGTTTCCCCGCCTGTAAAATGAAGGTGGCCACAGTACCCGCCTTGTTGGGCTGCCGTGAGGGCTCAGCAGTTCAAGGTTAGCTCAGAGCCCAGAGCACGCCCTTTGTGACGTTGTCCCACCTCATGCCAGCGGCTCTCCGTGGTGTCACTGTGGGAGCCATTCCAGGAATATCCCCCCGGCCTCTCCCATCCAGGGCTCCCAGGGACCCTGTGACAGGTGCTCTGAACAAGAGCAGAATGAGCTCAGAGAGGGGAGAAACCCCCCACTTATCCTCATCCTCAGCCCCTAGTTCCGTGATATGGCTTCAGGGTCCCTCCCTGAAGGGGGTGAATGGGCACCTCCCCACTGGGGCTCTACCCCACCTCACAGTCCGGAGAGCTGGGCTGTGATTGAGGAGAGGCCTGGCCTCCATACCTCCCGGGCATCCCTGCCTCTCCCCACGCCTCAGTTTCTCCATCTGTACAATGGCCTCCTTCCAACCCCAGCTGCCCTCCCCCTCCCCCTCCCGCAATGGATGGGCAACACCAAGTGCCCCACCTTCCATGCTCTTGCCAAGCTCAGCCCGCTCAGCCCAGTGGCCACGGGGCTGGTGGGAGGGACGGCCCCATGCCCCCTCTACCTGGGATCCTGGTGCTGTGGTGGCCTCCGCACCTCCTGCGACAGCCTGGCCTCCTCTGCCTCCTTCTCTGAGGCTCCGTGTGCACCCTGAGCAGTGCACGGTCTCTGCTAGCCTTGGAGAAAGAAGGCTCTGGGTGTCAGGCAGCAGGTACGGGAGGGGCGGGGAACTGGGACAGGAAGCCGCCTTGCACAAAGCTGTGGGTAGCCAGGCGGGTGCCAGTCAGCCCTGCTTGTCAGCTGCTGTGCTGGCTGTGTGTCCAGCTTGAGGGGCCCTGATGAGTCACCCAGTTCCTCTGAGCCTCTGTCAGAGGGAGGGTCGCACTGGGCTCAGAGGGCTCATGGAGAGAGCAGGCGTGGCCCTCCTAGCCCAGGGCCTGGCACCAGCATCTTGGTGGGTTTCCAGGGCCAGCCGTGGAGGGAAGGACTGAGCCACCTGAGAAATGCCCCATGAGGGTCCCACGGAAGCCGAGGAGGGTCTGTGTGTGTGCAGAGGTGTGCGTCCCGGACTCTGGCGGCGTGCAGAAGGGATGCCCGACGTCCCAGCGGGGACTGGGCCTTCTGGAGGGGAGCACGTGAGGGGTTCCAGGCCCTGCCCCGTCTCAATTGGGACTCCAAGTCCAGCTCTTCCTTACCGCCCCTCCCGCCTACTTCCTCCTCCCACCGTCCTCGGACTTCCTGCTGTGGAGAGCTCCTTATCCAGGAAGAAGGGACAAGATGGCCTGGGGAGACTGAGCCAGGAGAGAATCTTAGTTGGGGAGGGGGCACCAAAGTGACCAATCTCCAGGACGGTGGCCCAGGAATCAAAAGCCTCAGTGGGGCAAGTCTGGTCCACTTGGTTACTTCTGGAATTGTCGATTGCAGCGGCCTCTGGGCTGATTCTCTGGGAGTGAACCATCCTAGGAAGATCCTGTGGGCTGGTTTAAATAAGAAGCTTCTGGGGTCCCCCTCCCCAACTAAGATTCTATCCCTGCCTAGAGGTGGGAGGAGGCTGAAAGCTGAACCGTGGGATCTGCAGTGGAAAGGGAGTGAGGGGGAGGGTGGGTGAGGGGCTCTGGGATAAGTAGATCAGACTGGTCAGGAGAGGAGCACTTCGGGGCCACTCCTGGAGAGTGTGGGAGCCGGCCTGTGCCGACCGCCCCGTGCACCATGTGCAGCGCTCACCCACTCTGGTCGCCCGCACTGGCTCCCTTCCTCAGGGGGCAGCATGGGGTGGTGGTTACAACACGGGCTCAGCAGCTAAACTTCCGGGTTCAAGGCTGAACTTCACCATGGCCTGTCCTCCGTGACGGCTTCACCACTTGCCCTCCCTGTGCCTCGGTTCCCTCATCCGTAATATGCAAGAGAAGAGGTGCCACTTGTGCCGGGATTGTGAAGGGTCAGTGGGATGGATACATGTAAGACTCAGGGCAGCCTTGGCACAGGTGGGCCCTCAGTGGGTGCCAACCGCCACGTGATCTCTGTGAGTGTGTCCTGGGCCCGGGGGGGCCGTTCAGATGGGTCCCAGGGGGCTGAGCAGGACAAGGATGTGGGGAGCGGTACGCTTGGTCCAGGCACCCCTCTTTTGGGATCCATGCTTCTGCGGATCTCACAATCCCCTCTCCTGGGCCCTGCGCTCAGTTTGCTTCTGGGGGCCCAGGGCCGGGAGCAGGAGGCCATGTCGGGTGCGGGGTGGTTGGAGCCCGGTTGACTTGGTTGCAGGGTGTGACTTCATTTCCTCTCAGAGCCTCAGTTTCCTCATTTGTGAAAGGGGGATAGTAAGAGTCTTTTTCTCAGAGAGCTGTTGTGAGGCTCAAGGGAGCGACTGCTTATGGGGTGTCTTACCCCAGGCCTGCTCTTGCTTGTGACTGACACCCATGTCTCCCTTCTCTCCCAGCCGGTTCACTTTAGCAGCGTTGGGAGGAGGCTCCTGGCTTTCTCTCCCAGGACAAGAGTTAAGTTTACGTTGTGACTTTGCCTCCTGTTGGCACTTTGCAAATCATCCAACTTGCAACCCGCTACCAGACCCTCTTCCTTCCTGTGCGGGACCTCTGGGCCCGCTTCCTGTGTGTGGTCCAGTTCTTACTTTTTCTGGAAGTGCTTGGCTTCTTAACAGCTTTCACTTGTCCTCCTTACCCAGAGAAAAAGAAGGCAAATGCATGCGTTGTAAATGCATTCTATTAATAGAGTTAATAGAAGGCAGAGAGCACATGTCTGTAGCTTTATCTTACATGTTAAGATTAAGAAAGCCAGTATTTTTAGTATCCCTAACCCTTCCTGCACTTTACTCTCTGAAATTTATGGGCCATTATGGTCATTATGGCCTTTCAGCTTTTAGGAGACTCAACCTATTTAACTATGGCACTATTTCCTTTAGGAGCTCAGAGTGCCCCATTTTGGCCAATGGCCTCCTCTTGAAGTGATCTCTTTTCTCCTTTCAGCGATCCTAGCTGATCTTCAGGTGATCCAGGTCCACGGTCATCTTCTCCTGCCCCTAGACACGGTGCCAGCAGCCCTCTCTGGGGGAGGAAGGGAGATGTGCAGCACCTGCTCCTGCACGGGGCTGGGGGTGGGGGGGCCCTGAAGGACTTTGGGACTTGTTTTTCAGAAATTTGAGCCCTGTGTGGGCGACTCAGATAAGGAAGACGATTAGGGATCTTTGAACTTACCCAACTCCGACCTTGGGGGGAAATGGTACGATCCACCGATCCCCCGTGTTGTTTTTGTTTCCTGTTGACTTTAAGCGTTTCTGTTTGCTTGGTTTTAAGGCGTCTTTTGCTGCTCTCTTTTTGGGGGACAAAGCCCCAAACTGACTCCAGCGTGTGGCTGTCACCACTTGCATCGTGGCCAATACTTCTCAAGTTCTTACTATCTGCTGGGCTCTGATTTATTTATTTAAATGTTTTTTAAAAGTTTATTTATTCATTTTGAGCAAGAGTGGGTGGACGGGCACACAGAGAGAGACAGAGAGAGAGGCAGAATCCCAAGGAGAGCCAGATTTGGGGCTCGGACTCAAAAACCGTGAGATTCTGACCTGAGCTAAAACCAAGAGAGGGATGCTTAACCGACTGAGCCACCCAGGCGCCCCTGCTGGGCTCTGTTTTAATCCGGTGCAGTGGGTAGCATTTATATCCCCTTAGTACAGATGCAGAAACTGAGGCACAGAGAGTGACCCTGATGCTGACAGTGTGGGCCGCCTGCCTCCGCCTCCCTCCCCCATCCTTCCCTTTCTCTGTCTCCAATCATCATATTTGGTCGTCTTCTTTAATCCTCCCCATGTATTAATACATCTGTCCCTTATTCACTCGCTCACTCAATGTCATGTATTGATCACTTACTGGTTCAGAGTTTGCAATGGTGAAAGGTGTGCTCCCCACTGTCCCCAGACTTTCATCCCAGTGGGGGCTGAACCTGGGGACCACAGAGCCTCCTTTAGATGTCCCTGTGAGGGAGGATAAGACCGAAGGATGGAGAGGAAGGTTGGGTTTAGGGGATCAATGAGAGGCAGGAGCAACAGACATGGGTTGACATCGGGGTAAGTGCCAGGAAGGCACCAGAGCCAACCCCAGGGCTCCCTGCAGCATCCATATCTCTAGAGTTTCTGTTCAGTTCTCTTTCTGCCAACAGCTCCACCTTCCTAGACAGTCTCCCCAGCCCCTGTGACGGGAAGGAACAAAGGCTCCAGGGGCAAGTCCACAGCCAGATGTCAGGGCCCTGTCGGGGCGGACTTCACGCTAGCTTTCTTGCCTGCATCTCCCTTCCATCCCATTCAGCCCTGGGGCTCAGACCCCCATCACCTGACCCAGCAGCACCCTCACCGCCTCCCAGGTCTAGTCAAGTAGCTGATACCCAGTTTCCCCAGAAACCTGGCTTCTCCTGATGTCCTCTCCAGTGGGGGCTGTTTCTTCTCCAACATCCTTGACCTTGGGAGCCATGAGAAAGACCAGTTCTCCTGGCCCATGGCTGCCTCCGAGCCTCTTCTTCTCTGGTAATTGGTAGCCGAGTCCCTGGACAGGCCTACTTTCTCCCAGCCTCATCCCTGGCACCCACGGGCCCGTGGGTCACAACCTGCATCACAGAAGGACAACAGGCCCCCGCTGGTCTGTTCTGCGTCACTCAGCATCACTATGGATGGTCTTTTGAGCCCCTAGTTCTTTGCTTCCTGTCCATCTTGCCTCTAGTGACCTTCATGTCAGCTGGGCTGGCCTCTCCTGTCCAGACCTTTGCAGTAGATAGACTAATGTCACCAGAGATGCCCACGTCCTCATCTCCGGGACCCGTGAATGTGTCACTCAACGCGGCGAAAGGGATGTTGCAGATGTGATTAAGGTAATGGTCTTGAGAAGGGAAATTATCCTGGATTATACAGGGGGGCCGAGTGTAATGACCAGGGGCCTCGTGAAAGACGGGCAGGAAGGTCAGAGCAGAGAGGGGGTGTGGCGACAGAGGCAGCGGTGAGGGTGGCGTGAGGAAAGGGTTTGTAACACCTGAAAACGAGATGAAGTTCAGGTTTCACTGTCCATGTAGAATACATCGTTGGAACACAGTCCCACTGGTGTTGTACCGGCCGCGGCTGCTGCCATGCCCCAGCGACAGAATAGAATGCTTGTGACAGAGACCGTGTGGCCTGCCAAGCCTAAAATTAGGCTTACGTACTACCTGGTTTTTTCCAGAGCAAATTTGCCGATCCTTGCCCGAGACCACAAACCACACCACCACCCCTGGTCCCTCTTAGCAGTGCCTTTGAGGCCACCAGCTTAGGGACAGGCTGTTCTGTCCTGGGAGGGGGCCCCTGAGTCATCACATCCAGGGCCTGACGAAGTCACCGGGGAGGCTTCCTGACCTCCCGCCCCCCACAGGCTGGCCGTCCTAGGGGACGTTTCCCCCCTAGCTGCTTCTACAGCACACTTTGGAACATTTATGGTGAGAGCTGACAATTATTAAGCACCTAGTGCATGCCAGACGCCATTCTAAAGCATTGCAGAGAGACTGATTTTGCTCATCTTCACGATAGGGGGGAGCCATTCCTTACAGAGTTGAGTGTGTGCTGCCCTATAACTGGCCCATCCACCCATAGGCCTACTTCTGTGATCCCCATTTTATAGATGAGGAAACTGAGGCTCCTAGAAGTCAAGCCAACTAGTCCTATGTCACAGAGCTGGTGAGTGGGGAAGGGGGGATGGACCCAGGCCGTGTGACTGCAGGGCAAGGGTGCAGATCCGGAGTTCAGCTCCGACACCGGACGGACTGTGGTCCCTGGGGGGCAGGACCACCTGTTTTCCGACTCTGGCTCTGTGCTGAGCACAAAGCAGAATCGCGAAGTCAGCTTGATGCACGGAGGTAAAGAGGACGAAGATACGGAAACTGAGTGTTTCTTCTGTCAGATGATCAAGGCATCTTGCCAGGGTGAGCGTGTGAAAATCTGTAAAATGCTGTGAACGTGCATGGAGCGCGCAGCTCAGACTGCAGACCCGCCGTTCGTCTGTTTAGGCTGGACGTCATCCCGTGGGGAAGCCTCCCCTGGCCCCTGCCACGGGACGGCTGAGGGGCTGCGGGCTCACAGCCAGGGTCTAGAGTGAGGCTGTCCTACCACCCCGCCCAAGGCTGTGGCCCCCATCCGCCACCTCTGTCTGCCCCATGAGAAAAGGGGAAGGGCTCGTGGGAAGAGCTGCCGAGGGACAGGGTTGCATCATGTCCGCTGCGCCTTCCCCGTGACTGTGACTCGGTGTGGCAGGTGCAGGCGTCTCTCCCCTCGGTCCCACTGCCCAGGAGCTGACCCTGCCGCCCCCCATCCCCACCTGCTCACGGCTTAATCCCAGTAAAAGCAGCTCATTCTCCCCCCGGCTGCCGGATGCCAGGTCCCGTGTACACAGACTGTGCGCTTTCCAACAGCTCTGCAAAGATCGTTTTATTATATCCGCTTTGCAGGTGAGGCTCAGAGAGGATAAATAGGATAATTCCACAAACCCTCTCCCTCCCCTCCCTCTGTCCACTGTGACCACCTGACATGTGCAGTCGCGGCCTCTCTCTCTTACATTTTATGTATTTACTTTCACAGAGGTGTTATTTACATGCAGGAAGACCATAAATCCTAAGCGTACAGCTCAGCACGTGTTTACATGTGTGTACCTCTGGGTACCTGCCCCCCGTCAGTCTCCTGGTCTCCCACTGAACGCCCCTTCTCCGACTTCTGTTTCGATGGGTTAGTTTTGCCTCTTCTAGGACTCGGAGAGACTGGGAAGACACACTGTATACTTTTTCCTGTCTGGCTTCTTTTTTCCCACATTTTGTTTTTGTTTTTGTTTTTTAATTTTTTTTACATTTATTTATTTTTTTGAGAGACAGAGAGAGACAGAGCGTGAACAGGGGAGGGGCAGAGAGAGAAAGAGACACGGAAACTGAAGCAGGCTCCAGGCTCCGAACTGTCAGCACAGAGCCCGATGTGAGGCTCAAACCCACGAACCATGAGATCATGACCCAAGCTGACGTTGGACACTCAACCAACTGAGCCACCCAGGCGCCCCCCCCCACATCATGTGTTTGAAATTCCTCGTGTCTCTGGCCGAGCAGAATCCCACACGGCGGGTGTACCGCAGTCAGTTTCTGTTGACAGATGCCTGGGTGTCTCCAGCTTTGCCGATTATGAGTAAAGCGTCTGTGGGCCTCACGTACGCGTCTCTGTGTGAACATGTTTTCATTTCCCTTGGGTGGACACGCTCATTACAGGGTAGCACATGCTCGACTCTACAAGGGACGGCTCACTCCTGTCTCCCTTCGCCCTCCCGATGACCACGAGGGCTTCCAGACCTGCCGTGAGGATGGGGCTTGGATTCCAGATCTGCCTCCAGCGCTGAGGACCTGAGGCCAGTCACTTCGCCCCCTGTGTGGAATGAAGATGATCATCCGGACCTCCCCGGGGTCCAGTGAAGGTTATGAGAGAGTCACAGATCATGGAAGCCCAGACTCAGTAAATATGATGTCCCTTTCCTTTCCTGCTCCTGGCCATGTGGTGCCTGTTTTAGTGGTAGGCAAAGAGACATGAACTAATTTAATGAGAAGGGTGGGAACAAACAGCAAACTTGCTCCGGAGATGTAGGGAGGGATCGATGATTGCCGGTCCACTTAGCCAGGTTCTCAGGGCCCTGTATTCAACTTTCCACTGTGCAGAGTGTTGGGCAATTAAGATAAACAAAGCTAGGTCAACAGTGCCTTCTGTGAGGAAGGTCTGGGCAGAGCAAACAATGAGGACGTGTGTTTTGGGCCCTTCCTCTGCCCTCTTCCCCCCTGCCTGTGACCTTCGCTGGGCTAGAGGGGGAACCAGGAGGGGAAGGGTCTGCGAAGCCACTCGGCTCAGGTGCTGGCTGGTGCGGAGATGGGACTATGGGACAAGGGCCCCCCTGTCGGGGCTGGAGCCTCGGCCCATTCGGGGGGTTGAAGACAAATCTTCTCGAATGCGTGCGTGTGGGCATTCGCACACCCACATGTTACCATCACCCCAGAGGTGCTGAGGGTCCCCTTTCTAGGATGCAGACCTCTGGGACAAACATAGTCTGGGACAGTGTGGACTTGGGTAGGAAAGTCCCATGGGATTTGGGGACAGTTAGAGACACTCGCCGCCCACGTGTTACTCAACCCCTCACAGCGTCACTGACCTCATCTGTAAATGGAGACGGGGATTTCAGGGTCTTCTGGTGGCTGTCAGGGTAAACTGAGTGAGTAATCGGAAAAGATGGGCCCATAGTGAGCCCTCTGTAAAAACGTTGATTCCTCTTTTCTTTTTCTTTCCCTCTTCCATCTTGGTCTTTTGGTTCGTTTTGATCACGAAGAAGAAAGAGAGCAAGTCATTCAGAGTATACTGGATACAGTAAGAGATTACATATGTAGAAACTAAACTATATGCATAGAAGGTTCTGGAAGCAGACTGACCAATGGTTATTCTGGATCACACGCTTCCCAGCTGGTGTGACTTTTGCTTCCTTCTGTGTATTCTTTTGTATTTATGTTTTCACAAGAATGAGTTGCATTTATGAAAAAGTTTAAAATGCCTCTTGACTTAACAGCCACGCAGGAAAGTGCTATATTTCTATATGTGACAGTTTCTGGTAGTCTTTTTTTTTTTATGTGACTTCCCCAGGATTTCTCTTCTCCCTCTTTGACTTTCCTCCAAACGCCCTGGCCCCCAGATGTCAGCCTGACAGAGAGGAAAACCTTCCGTGGTGAAGTCAGTGCAGGGCTCAGATCTTAGTCAGTTGTTTACCAGCTGTGGGACCTTGTGAAGATGACTTAATGTCTCTGTGAGCCCAGCAATAAAATAGAGATTGTATCTACCTTACTGTGCTTTGGGGAGGTCTGGATGAGACGGTCCGAGCGTACAGAAACTTCTTGAGGAATGGAATGGCAGCTTTGTGCAATGTGTTAGGTCATGGACATGGCCTCTGGCAATCCCACAGCAAGCCTGAGCAGTAGTGTCAGCCTGCTATCATCTTGTCTGCAGAAACGCTGAGAATCTAAGCGACTTGTCCAGGTTTGCCTTAAAAAACCAGCGGTGTTCCTTCTTCCCTGGATATGACAACATGAACGTGATGGGCCTTAGGGCTGTGCCCTATTTTGCCTTTGATTCTGGTGCCTGGATAGGTTTTAAGGTCTGTGTTTGTCACACATGCTTCCTCGTTCAGTTTGCACTGGGTGAGGACCCTCTAACTGGAGATTGGAGACCCCCCCCCCCCCCGCACCGAGGACATGCATCTCCCTGGCTGGCTTTCAGAAGTCTCCTGGTAGCCTCATTGACAAGGGAAGACCCTAGAAAATCCACTAGCTTGGCATCCGAAGAGCATGTTCCAGATGCAAAGCCATCACCCATTCTTAATTGTGTGCCAGTCATCTGGTGAGCTCGTGCAGGTTGGAGTGTTCTCTTGAATCCAGGGCAGCCATAACTCACAATGACATGGAGAACACAGGCCTTAATTATCCTAATGGGCTGATGCACCTTATGAGAGAAAAAAAAAGTACCTCCAAATATGTTATTTACAAGTTATATACATGTGCCACTGCCCTGATGCATTATTTGCCTTAATAAAACAAATAAAAATAGACATTTTAAAAAAGAGAGAAAAATAGTAATAAATTTTACACTATTTTCTTCTGTCCTCCAGTGCATCCTTTGGATCTATTTGGGCACCTCTGGATTCGTTAGGCAGGGAGCGCCAGGCAAGGCTGTAGAGGTCTGTGGCATCAACGACTAGAGGAACATCCCTGGAAATCCACATGGATGTGAGTTTAATAAGCTCTATTCGCTCGAAAGTGCATAGACACAGCTTAAAGCCAGAGTGTAAGATTGGTCAAATCAATGGTAGCATAGACTTAAGAGCCTAAATTATTTTCCAGGAATGTGAGTTGGGCAGGGCCCACCTCAGGCTGATCACAAGCTTCCCTTGCTACTGGTGGATCTGGCCATTTCTCAGAGTTCGGGCACAGAACCCAACCTACCAGGACAGCTCTGGCACTCGCCTTTGTGGGCCCCTTTGCCTGGAACATTCTCCCTCCGGGGAATTCTCATGCATGGCCCTGCATTGCGACCAGCTCCTGCCTCACACGGGCCTTCACAGAGAAGGCATTTTCGGTCACCTCATCTGAAATATCTGCCCTCTCACACCACAACACAATGTCCTTGACCCGCTTCATGTTCCTCATGGCCCTTGTCACTACCCGCCGTGACGCTGTGTATCCACAGTTGCATTCTACATGGCTATTTGTTAATTGTACTATTCATCTGTTTGCTAATTTGTTTATATCTGTCTCTCCCACTAGACAATGTGGGCATGGACATTATTTTGTCCACTGCTGTATCCTCAGGTCTTGGAACAATAACAGGTATACAGCAGGAGCTCAAAAAATACTTCTTGCATGACTGTATGAGTGGAATGAAATCAGGCATAATTCGTTTTCAGTACCCTGCTTTCCCCTTAAACCCAAGGTTAGTAATTTTGGTAAAGTCTGAGCTCTGAACTCTAAAGATAGTTGCAAACACTTAGAACATCTTTCTTGCCAGAGTGTTGTCTCTGTAAGAGCAAGAGCC
This sequence comes from Helogale parvula, assembly GCA_004023845.1. Classification (NCBI taxonomy): domain Eukaryota; kingdom Metazoa; phylum Chordata; class Mammalia; order Carnivora; family Herpestidae; genus Helogale; species Helogale parvula. The sequence continues at coordinate 157,821 of PJEM01003891.1, read as the reverse complement.
GTGTCCGCTTTTCCTATGCCGAGTCCGCAGCCAAGATCACCAGCTGTTGTGATGACCTCCAAATCCCAGGGGCTCAGCACAAGAGGATTAGGAGGTCCTTCTCCATCTCGTAGCTACAGCTTCTGGGACTCATGGCTTCCAAGGGTGTGGGGGAAGGGGAAGAGAGGACACACCGGTTCTTAACGGCATTGACCTGGAAGCCGCGCACTTCACCTTGCTCACCGTCCATTGGCCCCCAGCCTGTACACGACCCTCACCTTACTGCAGGGAAAACTGGGAGGCGAAGGGGAGCACGCAGGGACTTGTGAGTGCTTATCGTCACAGCCCCAGCCAGGTTCTAGTGCAGTGCCTGACGCACACATGTGCACAACAGCCCTTGGATAAATACATGAGGAACATTTAAAATCCCTACATTTCATGGGTAAACTCTTCTGAAATTATGACTTATTTCCTACCAAATCGTTTGGTAATTCCTTTTTAAAATTGTAGTTTATTCTTTTTCTTTTGTTAAAACTTTAATTAACTAATTATTTTTTACTTTTGAGAGGAGGCATGAGTGAGTGAGGGGCAGGGAGAGAGAATCTCATGAGATGCAAAAAGAGAGGGAGAGAGAGTGCAAAGCCCGGAGCGGGGCTCAAGTTCATGAACTGTGAGATTGTGACCTGAGCTGAAGTCAGATGCTCAACCAAGTGAGCCACCCAGGTGTCCCAGTTTATTCCTTCTCTATTTGAGTATAGTTGACACATAATGTTAGGTTAGTTTCAGGCGGACAACTTAGTGATTTGACAAGTATGTACATTATGGTGTGTTCACCACAAGTGTGGCTACAGTGTTGCTATTGTGGTATCATTGACTGCTTCCCGTTGTGCCTTTCATTCCAGTGACTCACTCATTCCAGAACCGGAAGCCTGTATCGCCCGCTCCCCTTCACCCACTTTGCCCAGCCCTCCGTCCCTTTCCCTCTAGCAACCATCAGTTTGTTCTCTGCATTTATAGGTCTGTTTCTGCTTATTGTTTGTTCATTTTTCTAGATTCCACTTATAAGTGGGATCATATGGTATTCGTCTTCCTCGGTCTGACTTATTTCACTTAGCCTAATACCTTCTAGGTCCCTCCATGTTTTCACCGATGGCAAGATCTCATCCTTTTTGCGGCTGCATAATATTCCAGCGTGTATATAGAGCACATTTTCCTTGTCCATTTGTCTATTGATGGAACTTGGGTTGTTTCCCTGTCTTGGTTATTGTAAATAATGCTGCAATAAACATAAAGATTTGATTATTCTTGAGTATTTTCCTTTTTTTTTTCAAAAACTTTTTAATGTTTATTTATTTTTGAGACAGGGAGACAGAGCGTGAGCAGGAGAGGGGCAGAGAGAAAAGGAGACACAGAATCTGAAGCAGGCTCCAGGCTCTGAGCTGTCCGCACAGAGTCTGATGCGGGGCTTGAACCCACGAACCGTAAGATAGTGACTTGAGCCGAAGCGGACGCTTAACCGACTGAGCCACTCAGGTGCCCTGAGGATTTCCCTTTTTGTGATGGCTTTTTAAAATGTTTATTTATTTTGAGAGAGAGAGAGAGCGCACATGCATGTGTGAGCACAAATGGGGAAGGGGCAGAGAGAGAGGGAGAGAAAGAATCCCAAGTAGGCCTCGCTCCGTCAGTGTGAAACCCAACGCTAGGCTCCATCTCCTAAACCATGAGATTATGACCAAAGCCGAAATCAAGAGACGGACATTTAACTGACTGAGCCACCCAGGTGCCCTGATTCTTGAGGATTTTCAATTCTCCTGAGCTCAGGGCAGTTTGGAAACAAGTCTCCAGGCATGATTTTCTAGGTCATGATTCTGGAATCATGTAAGTCTAAGTGTAAGTCTCTGCATGCCTGAACATGGGAATGAATCAACACAAAATGCTCTTGGTATTTTCCCCCTGCAACTTCAAGCCTAGCGTACTAAAAACCATCACCTTGGGAAGGGACTACCTGTCCGTGAGCCCCTAGGGCTCTAACAGATTGGGTTTCCCAGAGCCCTGGGATTAGGAGGTCTTGATCTGAGGAAGGTGCTGAATAAAATAGCTTCAGTCTCCAACTTAACGTTTTCTATGTTTTGCCCCAATTTCTTTCTTCTTCTGCTTAAACTTGGGATTCGTAAGAGCCCCTGCAGGAAGCCAATGTATATTCTTGACCGTTTGCCTACTGCACTGTGCAGGAAGTCTGACTAGCAAACCTCTCCGCATAGTTTTCCTGATGGAGTTCCCCTTGGATGCCTGGAGCACCACCTTGACCTTGTGATTTGCATGAACTTTTCAAAAAATTATTTTACCCTTTTAAAGGGTACTGCTGGGTTTGTTAGATCAGTTGTGCCTACATGACAACTTGAAATATTCACTTTCCCTTAGTTTTCTGGGGTCTCCCGCCCTTTGATGGGACGTGAGACATTCGAGAAGGATTCACATACTTAGTGTGTGAGCGCACACTGCATCCACACAGACGCGCCCCTGGGTTTAGCACCTGACATTCTGAGTGCGTTGGAACTCACAGCCACTCTGCCTTTGCAAGCAGGGGAGATGGGCCTGCTTCCCAGTGGGGCCAGTGGGGAAGTGTGTGACAGAAGGAAAAAGAACAGCGACTTATTGTTCTCCTAAATTCTCTACCTCTGGGTTTCATGTCAAGAAGATTAGCAATCTCATTATGCTAAGTGAAATAAGCCAAACAGGAAAAGACAAATACTATATGATCTCACTTACATAGGGAAGCTTCAAAAGTCAAACTCATGGATTCAGAGAGTAGGACTGAGGTTACGAGGGTCGGGGTGGGGGGCAAGAAATGGGGAGATGTCAGTCAAAGAGTACAAACTTCCAGTTATAAGATGAGTGAGTTCTGGGCTGCAGTGTGCAGCATGGCGACCATAGCTAAGGACACTGTATTGTATACTTAACATCTGCTGAGAGAGTAGATCTTAAATGTTCTCGCCACCCTCTGACCCCCCACAAAAAGATAACTATAACTATGTGAGGTGGTGGATGAGTTCACAATGTATGTGCATATCAAACAATCATGTTGTATGCCTTAAATAGAAACAATTTTTATTTGCCAACTATACATCCATAAACCTGAAAAAATAAATTTTAAGAAAGACCAGGCCATTTCGATGAGACTTGCATCCTGCAGACTATAAACTGACCCTAACAAAGAAACTACTGATTGTTCACAATCAGAGGACCTGCCCCTTTTCCTTGCGGTGTTCCAGAATCCCAATGTCAGTCCACAGATGACTGAATAGAAACTTCCAGAAGAGGGAGGACTAAGTTGAGTGTGACACTGCTAGAGCTTCCAGTGTCTGGTCTCCTTTTCTTCTGGGAGGCAACACTTTTCAGTCAACTTGAAGGTCAGTGGGTCCATGTTCTGGCCCAAGAAATGTAGAGGTGCTGAGTATCACTTCCGGCCTGAACAGTGCAAGGCGTCTGAGTGATTCTGGAGTCTGTTTGTTCTTCACGATGGTCAGGGTGGGGGCCTGATGCTGAGATGTGAAGCCATGACAACCTGGGTCACTGGATCACTTCACGAAGGACAGATGCCAACTTGTACCAGGGAAATTCTGTCAGGAAGCCACTAAAATTGTCGAAGTTGTTTGTAAGCAAAGCATAATGTGATCTGTCCTGACTCATGTAGTGAGACATAGCTACTTGGCTGACGCCACTTCCTGCTGCAGCCTGGTTCTCCTTGTGACCATAGAGTTCCTGTTATAAAAAGGGTCATATTAGGGGCACCTAATGGTTCATGTGGTTAAATGTCCGGCATTGACTCAGGTCATGATCTCATGGTTTGTGGGTTCGAACCCCGCATCAGGCTCTGTGCTGACAGCTCAGAGCCTGGAGCCTGTTTCAGATTCTTTGTCTCCCTCTCTCTCTGCCTCTCTCCTGTTCACACTGTCTCTCTCTCTCTCTCAAATAAACATTAAAAAATAATTTTAAAATGGGTCTTGTTAAAATAGTAAATCTCTCCTTTGTCCGGAAGTGGGGTTATTACTCTGGTTTGCAGCAAACCAAAAGTGGGTGTAACGATCCCTTATGTTTGATGTAAGATGAGATTGTAAGCCTCATCGGTCCGTTCATGGATGTATGAATTCAGCTTTTACCTTTTTAGATAAGACTCGACATTATTATATCTGAAGGTGAGCTATTTCAAGTTTTCCGTGTGCAGGCTACAGACGAGATGGCTGAAGAGTTTTACCTCTGTCAATCCCTCCGACTCCCCCTGACCATGGTTCCCTCAGTAACTAGAAGCCTCTCATAAGGCAAGTGAGCCTGCTCAGCTAGCCAGAGAACCAACCTTGGGAGAGAGGTGGTCATCCAGGGACCCTGAGTGCAAGCACAGCAAAGATCCAAGACACCTGGAAGATGGGGGCTGCAGTTGGTAATCTGGCAGCAGGTTGGTACCGCATCTTTTTTTTTAAGTTTATTTATGTATTTATGTATTTATGTATTTATTTATTTATTTATGAGGCAGTGACAGAGAGAGAGAGAGCAAGCAGTGAAGGGGCAGAGAGCAAGGGAGAAAGAGAGAGAATCCAAAGCAGACTGCTCACTGTCGGTGCAGAGCCCAATGCAGGGCTTGAACCCACGAACAATGAGATCATGACGTGAACTGAAATCAAGAGTCGAATTACCAGACGGAGCCACCCAGGTGCCCTGGGTTGGTACCACATCTTGTCCCCGAGCTGAGGTTACGTATAAACAGCATGGACTGAGATGCTCTGGGATTTCAGAGACTGGTATGATCCCTTCGAAACAAGGAAGCACAGAGGAGTCAGCACTAGACCCAAAAGTGGGAGGACGCCACAGAGGCATGGCAATGGATTGAAGCAGAGAAGAAAGGCATGGATTCTCGCCAGGGGATTAAAGGCTACCAGAAACCATGCGCTAAACCCCCAGAACTCTGTCAGGGGAAAGATAAGAAAGTCAGCACTCAGTTGGGATGAATGGAGTCCCATCCATTTCTCAAGGTGGGACTTAGAGTCAAACGCCATTTACCTTTACTTCCATTTACCCCCCAGAGTCATTGTTTACGGTCTCTGAATGCTGGGATCTGATCACTGCAACACTCCTTGGGATCTGATCACTGCAACACTCCTTGGGATCTGATCAGTGCAATGACATAGATTTTGCCGATGGGTGTTGAGAAATCTGTCTTGGTTATTTTTTTAATGTTTTTTTAAAATTTATTTTTGAGAGACAGAGAGACACAGTGGGAATAGGGGAGGGTCAGAGAGAGAGGGAGATACAGAATCTGAAGCAGGTTCCAGGCTCTGAGCGAGTTGTCAGCACAGAGCCTGACACTGGGCTCGAATCCCCAAACCATGAGATCATGACCTGAGCCAAAGTCAGATGCTTAACCAACTGAGCCCCCTAGGCACCCCTGTCTTGGTCATTTTTTGATCAGGGCAATGCAGTTCCAGGTATGATGTGTTTTCTGTGCACATCTAAGAACGGAGTTACTTTGTCCGCATCGTTCAGACTGCAACCAGGAGGCTGGTACCTGAAGACAGTTCGGCCAAAGGTCAGCAGGGCTGGAGGGCCCGCTTCTAAGCAGATGGCCAGTTGTGGGTGTCGGCTTGCAGCCCCTGAACCGATCCTTGTAAAAGAATTGAGGAAACGGATCGAGAACTATCAACTGTATCTTACAGGGTTACTTGATCGACTTGGCTCATGATTAACGTACTACGACACGCACATGAGAACTGTGGAGGGGTGAGCTGATGAATATCACTAGCACTGTTCACAGAAATAAGGAAGGACAGGTGTCCGGGAGGGAGAGGTAAGGTCAACAGACTGCAGGAGACAGCAGGCGTCAATAACTTGGCATTTGAGCCACTTCACTTCGGCCACTCATACTGCCTGTATTAGCGATTCCTAATACTGGCTCATGGCAACCAGCTTCAGTTGCAGAGTTGTTAAAATAGATCCCACATGACTTTTCCAGAAGCCATCTCGCCTCAAGTTCGACATACCTGAGGTTTTGGAGGAAGAAAAATAAATTAATAAGCCAGCACACAGAAAGTTGAAACATCTCGCCTTCAGATATAATAGAGTCTTATCTAAAAAGGTAAAAGCTGAATTCAGAGATTCACAAATGAGCCGATGAGGCTTACTATCTCATCTTACATCAAACATAGGGAATCTTTATGCCCGTTTTTGGTTTGCTGCAAACCAGAGTAATAACGCCACTCACTTCCAGACCTTCGAATCCCCAGAAACACCGGAGGGGCGGCAGGCAGGCCTGTGAATACCCTGCTATGCACGTGTACCCCAGCGGGGACTAACACCCCTACCGTTTCTTGCTCATCAGATCCGTGTGCATGATGTCATCAGAGTCGTGGACCTGTGTGATTATGTTTACAACAGTCCAGAGTCATGGTCCAACATCTTGACTTTTGCACAGGCCAGGCAGGGGAGAGACCGGGCCTCAAAGAGTCACAAAGCAAGCGTCGCGGTTCAGCTCTGACACTAGGTCCGTGGGTAACTGTAAGCGGGATGCTTCCCCACGCTGGACTCCGGGTAGAATTGAGTGCAGCTGTAGTGGTTACTTCCAACTCTGCTCACATGGAACAGCGTCCCCTGCTGGAGGGATGAGGGAAGCTGAAGGTAGACATTGCAGAAAACTGGCTGGGTAAGGACCAAGGTATCTGGGTTCTAATAAGACCGAAAAAAAAAAGTGCTGGCACCCACCCTTGGTCACGGTTTCCTGAATTCTGTCCTTTACCAGGAGGGTCTTCTTTTCCAGTGTCATCCTTTACCCCCAAGCCCACTCCACTCCGAGATTCTTTGCCTTCTCATGTTATGGGCTGTTTGCCACAGGGCATTTGTAGGAAAGGCTGCAAATGCCCAGAGCCCACTGAGCCGGGTCCCTCTTCCCTGGTGGTGCGATGTCAGTGACAAGACAGGCGGAAGGTTTTGAGCAGTAGGTGTCTTCCCAGACCAAATCTTCTTAGTTCTCTCTCTCTCTCTCTCTCTCTCTCTCTCACACACACACACACACACACACACACACACACACACACACAGTTGATTCCTTTGCATTCACTTCACTGAACCATTTGTGTATGGGGTGGCAGGGTAATCCAGGATCCTAAAACAAACCTAATGGACAGATACCTGGCCCTCTGTTCAGAGAAAGACGTGCATGTGCGCACACGTGAGTAATCCAGATGCCAGCTGGTGTGTTTCTGTCTCTCAGGAGCAGGGGACAGCCGTCCAAAGGAAGGTTTGAATTTTGGGAGGACAGCACACATCTTCAGAGTAAAAGAAACTTTTAGGTTTGCTTATTCCTCTGGGTTCTTGGTTTCTTACCCTTTGTCCTAGCAATTGATGTATCATCTATTTGGCACTTTTAAGAATTTGGTTTGAGGGGTGCCTGGGTGGCTCAGTTGGTTAAGTGTCTGACTTCGGCTCAGGTCATGATCTCACAGTTCATGGGTTCAAGCCCCGCGTCGGGCTCTGTGCTGACAGCTCAGAGCCTGGAGCCTGCTTCAGATTCTGTGTCTCCCTCTCTCTCTGACCCTCCCCTGCTCACTCTGTCTCTCTCTCTCTCAAAAATAAATAAATAAATAAAAAAGAATTTGGTTTGAAACCAAGTCTCCTAGCTGTTATTAACGGCAGGGTTGATTCAAATAAACAAGCACACCACTACCCGGCAACTGGTATTTATTTTATCAGTTGCCTTTTCGCCAGTGAGTGCTTGTGTTTCCCCGTAGTTACCAGCTGTGTGGAAGCAGGTGCCTCGCTCTTGTATTTCGTGGTCCCATCAGTGTACCCAGCAAAAAGCTTTATACCAAAGCTCGCTCTCTGCTGATCCCAAAGCAAAGCCTGGCCCGTACATTTACTCCATGCAGAGTTTAAATAAACTTTTAATTTTTCAATAGTTTTGGGTTTACAGAAAAGCTACAAGCTGTATCCGCCCCCTTCTCCTGTTGTTAAATTCTCACATGAGCGTGGTGTATTTATCAAACGGGGAAACCAGTATTGTTAGGTCGCTCTTAACTAAATCCCAGACTTTATCCCAGGTTCCAAAGGTTTTTAAAAAACCTAATCACCAATATTTACAAAACACAAGATTTTTCATTTTTGTTTAGAAAATTAGAAGAGGGACGCCTGGGTGGCTCAGTCGGTCAAGTGTTTGACTTCAGCTCAGCTCATGATCTCACAGTTGGTGAGTTCGAACCCTGCATCGGGTTCTCTGCTGTCAGCACAGAGCCTGCTTCTGATCATCTGTTCCCTTAGCTCTCTGCCCCTCCCCCATCTCAAAGATAAATAAAAACAAAAAAAGAAAGAAAAAGATTAAGATAATGGGCAACATGGCTGTGTCCTACCTGAAAATGATTGACTGAGCCAAAGTACTAATAATATTATCACAGTGGCAAACATTTACTGAGCACCTATTATGTCAAGTTCTCTTCTAAGAGATTTACATGTATTAATACATTTCACCTCATTAGACGTCTTTAGGTGTTTACTAGGGTCATCTGTTTTACAGAAGGGGAAACTGAGGCACTGGGCTTTAGGGGGAATGCCCACAGTCACCTGGCTGCCATGTAGATGAGCGGGGTGCAGGGCAAGCAGTCCCATGTTCCTTGCCACCCCTGGGTACCGCCTCCCAGGCCTTTTAGGACCATTGCACCCCATCTGACTCTTTTCTGAAGCAGAGTCACATCAGCGACCTTGTCTGATCCCCAGTGACTCTCCCCCTGGGGCACCTCCCTCATGGCCGAGGGGCCAGGACATGCGAGAGCAGAGATACTAGAGTAACTGCTGGTATAGTTGTGGGGTGCCCCAAGCATCCCACTCCCTCTATCTGGTTGGGGGCTGCGGACCATTTTCCTGCCGCAGATTGGGAAGCCTCCGAGCCGAAAGAACGTTCAATGACACCTGGCCTCTCCCAAGACCCTCTCGGGTCACAGTTAGTAGCTGTAGAAGTTGGTCGCACATGAGGAAGGCCAGGCCTGCACACAGCAAGCTTACTGTCACCCCAAGGTCCTCCATCCTGCACGTGGCCCCGTCCACCGGACAGAGATGGGGTTGGCCCTATTGCTTCTGGTATTGGATCCACAGTTGACCCAGGCAGTGTGGACGCCGCTGAAGGAGATTCAAACCAGCCTAACTTCCCTTGCTGAGTTTCATCCCCGGCTTCTGCACACTGGGGGTCATACCTTCTGGGCTCAAGACCGGGCCAAGGCAAAAAGGAGATTCCAAAGGAATCTATTTGGATTCTTACTGACCTACTCTTAAGCTGGGTGCAGGGCAGAGAAAGTTGTGTGTCAGAGAGCAAAGATGACACCATTGGCTGATTTAAACTGTATTAAACATGAATCCAGCACTTCTGTTCTTGCTGTGTCCCTTTGTTATAAAGGGAACCATGAAATGACCCTTTCTGGTAGTGTTTGTCATGGCCTCGCTGTGAAGCAGCTACAACTGATCAGGAAATAATCTCATTTTCTCAAGGAGGACACTACGGTCCCCTCCGTGTGGTCTCTGAGTTAGTGGTTTGTCGGAAAGGGAGGTTTGGAATTGAGGCACGACACATCCTGTCCCACTGCAGGTGTCTGCTTTGTTCTGTGTGTATCGTTGGAAACTGTCCTTGGTCTCCACTGGAGCAGCTCTGCAAGATTATAAGCTCTTCTTTTTGTCCTGCCCATTCTGTTAAGCGTGTGCTCCCTTACGAGTTCTACACCCATTTCTTCTTATCTAGGTTGTAACGAAGAATAGATTTATAACTGGGAGCAGAAGAATGAAAAGTTCTGGAGAAAAGACTAGAAGCTGTGCCAGGAGCTGGAAGCGGGTGTGCGGGACAGTTGGTAACACATGATTACAGTGTGTGGAGTGAGTCCAAGGTTGGGGGAGGGACTGCAGCCCAATGGTCAGCCACGGGCCCAGAAGAAAACCTCAAAAGTAGGCTCAGCCCTCCATTACACGGTGGTTCTACTGGTTTGTGAGATGGAGGGACATTGCTAAATAATGAAGATGGCCGTGAACGAAGACAGGATAAAAGAAAAAGACTGCATGTAGGATGAGAAAGACGGAGAGAAAGAGAGAATGGTGTTCCTTGTTGTCTGTAAGCCAATGTGTGCCACCATATTGATCATCTTGGCTCTGGTGATGATTTCCCCTGGGTAGTAAGTTTTAAATAAATGTTTAAAAGGTCTTTAATTCCTCATGAGGAATGTGGGATAGCCAGAAATTGTGCCTTCTGCCAAGTCGGTCAGACTTGGTGTCTATAACCTAATGCTTCGAGGTACTGAGGTCTTTGGGAAGAACACATCAACAAGGGTCCACCAAGTATTAATGGCAGAAGGTTGCTATGGATTGTTCTAGCTCTAAAAAAAAAAAAAAGAAGAAGAAACAGAAATGTGAACCTGACATCTGTCTCATCCAGCAGAAGATGAACCATGGATGCTGTGCTGAGAACAATTTAGATCTGCCAGCAGAGTCCCTTCTCCCAAGTTTGCTTGGCTGGACATTGCTCAGAGCTACCTGGGTCAGTAGCTTCATCATCACCAAGCTGCAGGGGAAAGTGGGTATTTTTCCCCGGGATCTGGAGTAGGGTGGGGCTCCCAAAGTTCCTTTGAAACTTCAAACCTGTCTCAAGCTCCCTTTCTTTTTCCAGAGAAATCTGGGTTACTTCCACAGACAATTCATGGGATAGAGAAGAATAGAGGCAGTCTTCCCAAATTGCTGGGTTTGCAGAGATTTTCTCAAAGAGATTTTGACTGTGAAACCCTGTCTTCCATTAAAAGGTTGGTAAAACTGCTCAGTGCCAGGAAAAACATCAGCCCCCAGCCTCTGAGCTGCCATTCAGCCCTTCCTGCTGACCTTCCTTTCCTGTGCTCCCAAGCAGCTTGCTAAAGCTCTCTGTGCCCCCCTGAGGCCGCTCTCATTCTGTCTGCTTGGTCTTTGCAGTCAGTGTCACCTGCTTCCTCCATGACAGATTTGCGCAGATGGGATCGGATTGATCTCATTTTCCCACACTATTCTTCCTAACGGCACCACATTCATGCCTCCCGTTCTCCCCTATGAAGACTTCTGTATTCTTGAATCGTATTTTCTTTGACTCTGTTAATTCTCGGTGGAAATTTTTCTTTCAGCCGTTTAAAGATACCATTCCACAGTCTTCTGGCCTTTGTGGTTCTGATGAGATGTTTGTGGGAATTGTGATGTATCATGATGTCTCTGGTCGCTTTCAAGGCTGTCTCTGAATTTTGGTTTTCAGCAGTGGGACTGTCATGTGCCTAGGCAGGATTCCTTTTTTATTCTTACTTATCCCATATAAAGTTTATTGAACTTCCTGAATTGATAAATTCATGTCTTTGACCAAATTTTGGAAGTTTTCACCATTATATATTTTTTGCTCTGCTTGTGCTCATGCTCTCTTGCTCTTTCTCTTTCTCTCTCTCTCTTTCCTATGTTTGGTACTCCAATTGCTTATATCTTAAATTTTTGATATTATGACAACCTGAATTCTGATCATATTTCCAGCTCTTTTCTTTCTCTTCATCAGATTGGATACTTTTTACCGATACAGGTTCAAGTTCACTGGCTTGTGTTTCTGTCATTTCCATTCTGCCATAGGGTCATTTGGTGAATTTTTATTTTTATTTTATTTGTTTATTTTTATTTTTTATTATTTTTAAAAATGTTTATTTATTTTTGAGAGAGTAGAGACAGAGCATGAATGGGGGAAGGGTAGACAGAGAGGGAGACACAGAATCCAAAGCAGGCTTCGGCTCTGAGCTGTCAGCACAGAGCCTGATACAGGGCTCGAACTCATGAATTGTGAGATCACAACCTGAGCCAGAGCCAGATACTTAATCGACTGAGCCACCCAGATGCCCCTATTATTCTTTTTAATGTTTATTTATTTATTTTGAGAGAAAGAGAGAGAGCGTGAGTGTGCAAGAAGGGGAAGGGCAGAGAGGGGGAATCCCAAGCAGGCTCCGTGCTGTCAGTGCAGAGCCTGATGTGGGGTTGGATCTCATGAACCATGAGATCATGACCTGAGCTGAAATCAAGAGTCAGATGCTTCACCAACTGAGCCACACAGGTGCCCCCATTTTTATTTTAGGTAGTGCATTTTTTTTCAGTGCCAAAATTTCCATGGAGTTAGTTTTTGCATCCTCTTTTTCCAGAAATTTCCTATTTTTCATTTATTGTGGGTAACTTTTCATTTTCCTTGTTGAGCATTGTTATGTTAACGGCTTTAAAGTCATTGGCTCTTTGTACTGTGAGTGATTTTGGATTGTATTCTGGACATTGTGAATTTTATGATGTAAAGTTTCTGGATTTTATTATATTTCTCTGAGAAGTGTTGGTGGGTTTGTTTTAGCCAACAATTACCTAGATCAGGCTTATAACACCATAAATGAACATCATACGTATAATCGCGAGTAAAAAAGCTGGACACGAAAGCTTATGTATATGTTATTCCATTTATGTAGAGCTCAAAACTAGCCTCTTAGAAGTCAGGATCCTGTTACCACTGAGGTAGCATTAGTGGTTTAAATGGAGCACAATGGGGTGAGTGGGGCTTCTGGTCATATTCTGTTTCTTTTTAAAACTTTTTAATAACTATATTTTAAAGCATACAATTTGATAATTTTTGACATATGTATGTACCCATGAAACCATAACAACAATCAGTGTAATGGACTTATACATAACACTCTCACCTAAGTGTCCCTGTGAAATTCCCTCCCATCCCCACCTGCCACAGGCCCAGGGACAGCTGATGGGCTCTCTGTCACTAGGGATCCTTTTGTACCTTCTGGGATTCTTATAAATGGCACTGTACATAATGTACTCTTTTCCACTCTGGTTCCTTTCATTTAGCATCTGGGGGTCTATCTTCCTTGGTGATATGTCTTGAAATATTTTTTTAAATTGGGTTTTTGAGGGTTTTCTTATTACTAGGTGTTGAACAATGTTATATATTCAGGGAAGTCCTTTATCAGATATGTGATTTGCAAATATTTTCTTCCAAACATTGTCTTGTCTCTTCATTCCATTAACAGTGTCTTTCAAAGAAAGAAAGTGAGGAACTTTGATTGAATTGATTTATTCTTTTATGGATTGTGCTTTTGGTGTCATACCTAAGAAATTTTTGCCCAATCCAAGCTTGCAAAGATTTTCTTCTTTGTTTTCTTTTGGAAGTTGGTGGTTTCAAGTTTTACATTTACATCTACAATAGATTTTGAGTTAGTTTTTGTATAAATTGTAAGATATGGATCAAGTGTTTTGTTGTCTGTTTGTTCTTGGTATCAAGTTGTCTCACTCCATTAGTTAAAAAGAATATCTATTGGTCCACTGAACTGCTCATGCAATTTTGTCAAAAATCAATTGAGCATGCTTTTATGGGTTTATTTCTATGCTTTCTGTTCTGTTCCTTTGATCTGTTTATTTATATTTGTGTTTATATCACTTTGTTAGTAGAACTATGTGTTGTAGCTCCATCCTGTAACTTTATAATAAGCCTTGAAATCAGATAATGTAAATCCTCCAACTTGGTTCTTTTCTTTCCAAGTCACTACATCTGTTCAAGGTCCTATGCATTTCCATATGGGTTTTAGAATCAGCTTTTCAGTGTATTCATTAGAGCACAGTGGGATTTTTTTTTTCAATGCATTGAATCTTAGATCTATTTGGGAGGATTGACATCTTAACAGCATTGAGCCTTCTGGCATAAGTAGTTCCTTTTGTGAGAAAAAGAAATAGAATGACATGAAAGGACAAAGTCTGAGGATGGGTCTCCCAAGTGGCCTTGAGCATATCACTTCCCCACTCTGAGCTTCTGTCTCCTCTTCTATAATCGAGGGGACACTAGGCTCTGTGAGATCAAGCTAGACAATGATAGAGAAGCTGACAGTGTTTTAGGGATAACAAAGGGCTTTTCACACGCTGAATATTATTATGCACCTGGTAGGTTTGCCAAAATAAATGTCCATTATAGAGGGCATGGCGCTATTTGGATATCAAATTATGTTCTCTTTCTCCTCTTCATTATATAAATTCCGATGACCGTCACCATCACCCAGTGTTCAGCCTTCCAGGGATGTTCCATGTTCTCATGGAGACAGAATCATCCTTGTTTTGTGATTACTCCAATTTGATGTCCATTAAATGATGTTCACAGCCTCTTCTCCATTTAAAATGCTCATTGTTTTTCAAGTCTGGCAATCTCCTTCTACATGCTGCCAATTTTCTGGCTGGCTCTGTGGACTCTTGTTTCTGTCTTTCTCTTTCCTTCCCTGGTCATGTCCTTTTTACCTACCTGATGTGTCATTTTCAGGGGCCGCTTGGGCTAAACCCAACACTTACTCTCTCATCTCCTGGCGTTTGGTGCCACTCACTGGCTACTGGGACCAGGGGTCTTGGAATAAGGGTTCTGACCATTGCCTATGACCAAGCCCTGGACAGATCCTGTTGCTGGTGTCCCTGGATTCTTTGTCTTTGCATGCCACAGCCTGCGACAGCTCTGGATGTGAAACCCATCTGCTCCTGGCAGTGATTTAAAAATTTTTTTGTCTTTATTTTTTTATTTTGAGACACAGAGACAGAGAGGGAGGGAGGGAGGGACAGAGAGAGAGGGAGACACAGAATCCAAAGCAGGCTCCAGGCTCTGAGCTGTCAGCACAGAACCTGATGTGGGGCTCGAACCCATGGACTGTGAGATCATGACCTGAGCCGAAGATGGATGCCGAACCGACTGAGCCACCCATGCACCCCCTGGCAGTGACTTCAAAAGTTCTGACAAAACCATTCTCATTTCGCTCTCTATCACTTCCTGGGCTTAGGTTTCAGATCCTAGATGTGCCAAAACCCAGCCTGATATGTTCTGTTTATATTTAAAGAATATCTGTGGTTTTTGGATTTACATTTACATAGTCATGTGCTAATTTTTCTACTTAGTAGTCCATTTACTCTTTTTTCTTACTCTGTTTAAGATGATTGATTATTTATTTATTTATTTATTTATTTATTGGGGGAGTGAGAATATTAAGCAGCCTCCAAGCTCAGTGTGGAGCCTGATGCCGGGCTTAATCTCACAGCTGTGAGAAACCAAGAGTCAGATGTCCAACCAACTGAATCACCCAGGCTCCCTAGGATTGATACTTTTATGATGTTATTTTTCCCTGCTAAATTAGAAGATAAACACTTTGACTACTTATTAGTGCTTATCCTAAAACTGGAGCGTGTTCTTTGATTTATCGAGGTATAATACTAATTAGTACTTTGACCTTCCTGGATGACACAAGGGACTTAGAACACCTTAATTTCACAGACCTTTGTCCTAACATACAAGCTGTGGTTGTTCTGTATTTTCAAATCCATATAAATATCGTGCAATTACACTGTTATTATTGTATACGGCCATGTTTACCTAGGTAAGCCCACATGTCTTCTGGTTTGCATTCTCTTCTTCCTGCATTTGACTTTCCTCCTCTCTTATTTTTGCTCTTAATGGGGTTTGCTCTCTGCGAATTCTCTCTGCTTTTCCTCCTAGGAAAACATTTGAGTTCACCTTCATCCTAGAAGGATATTTTGGCTGGTTGATACGATTCTACTTTCTTCATCAGCAGTTATTTTCATAAGATCCTTTATCTGTTCCCATTGCCTTTTGGTGTGCACAGTTGTCCTTGAAAACTGATGGTCAGTGTCCTTTTGAAGAGAATGTGACCACACTATTTGGGCTGCTTGAAAAATGATCTTTCTTTCTATTGTCTGCAATTAAAAAAGATTTTTTGTTTGGATTTCTTTTCTCCTTTTTAAAAAAATTTAATTCTCTTGGGGATTCATTAGGTATCTTAAAATTTGCAAGCGATGTCTTTCATCAGTTCTGGACAATTCTTAGCCATTATTAAGACATGCTTCTGTCCATTTTCTCTTTTCTGTCTTTCTGACTTCAGTTATGTGTATCTTAGGCTTTCTCATGACACTGTTTATATCCATGGAGCCCTCTTTGTATTTTTAGCCTTATCTCTCCATCCTGCACCTGGGAGAATTTCTTATGGCCTATTTGCCAGCTCACTTACTTTTCTCTCCTCTCTTTTTCAGTGTTATTTATTTTAGTACTATCCCCCCAAGATTGAACACCTAGTAAAAATGGGAATAGCATATCATCTGTTTTAATCTCAGGTGGAAGCATCAAAATATACTGATTAAACTCTCTAAATAATCTTTTTAAACAACTGGCTGAAGAACAGAGAGAATGGGCTGCTTTTGGAAGAACACCACTGTGGGAAGATCTAGGATGAATTAGATGAATTTGTGCTCGGGGGCCACATCATATAACACATCCCTCATAGTCTCCAACTGATTCTTCCCCAGAAGGTCTGCTGGTGAAATATCACACAGCCTCCAGATATCCTCAGAGAAAAGCACCTTTCTCCTGTCATGAAGGCAGCGGGATGCCCTGTAGTTGGTGGCAACGCTCTCCGCTTTTACAGCATGGTCCTCCATGCGGTCTGTAGGACAATCTTTGTACCATCTTCTCCTTCGCAGGGATTGTTCCCAAGAGCCTTTGCCAATAAACTTCCTGCATGTAAATCTCTGAGTGTGTTTGCTGGGGCCCTGAACTGCAGCGGTAAGCTACAGAACTGTCTGGAGCTTCTGTTCTTTTACCTGTAAAAGGGAGGTGGTAAGCGCAGCTATGTCGGAAATCATTGTGGGGATGAAGTGAGATACCCCTGCAAAGTGCCCGGGAAAGTGCCTGACCCGCTTAGCGCTCAATGGAGTTCGTTATTGTGATTGTCAATTAAACAGAGACATTATTATACCCATTTTACACACGAGGAAAATGGAGACTCAGAAAGTTAACTGGGGAGCCTGGGTGGCTCGGTTGGTTAAATATCTGACTTTAGCTCAGGTCATGATCTCATGGCTGGTGGGTTCGAGCCCCTCATCGGGCTCTGTGCTGACAGCTCAGAGCCTGGAGCCTGCTTCCGATTCTGTGTCACCTTTTCTCTCTGCCCCTCTGTTTCTCTCTCTCTCTCTCTCTCTCTCTCAAAAATAATAAACATTTAAACAAATTTATAAAGTTTAACTTTCCTGGGGCGCCTAGGTGGCTTAGTCAGTTAAGTGTCCAACTTCAGCTCAGGTCATGATCTTGGGATTTGTGAGTTCGAGCCCTGTGTTGGGCCTTCTGCTGTCAGCACAGAGCCTGGAGCCTGCTTCAGATTCTATGTCTCCCTCTCTCTCTGCCCCTCCCCTGCTTACACTCTATCTCTCTTTCTCAAACATTAATAAACACTAAAAAACAAAAAGGAAGGCATCTATGTTCACCACTATACCACCAATGCAGCTGCTCTGGAAAACAGTGTGGGGGTTCCTCAAAAAACTATCGATAGAACTCCCTATGACCCAGCAATAGCACTTCTGGGGATTTGCCCAAGGGATACAGGAGTGCTGATGCACAGGGGCACATGCACCCCGATGTTCATAGCAGCACTTTCAACAATAGCCAAGTCATGGAAAGAGCCTAAATGTCCATCACCTGATGAGTGGATCAAGAAGATGTGGGATATATACACAATGGAGTATTACATGGCAATGAGAAAGAATGAAATCTGGCCATTAGTGGCAATGTGGATGGACCTCGAGGGTGTCATGCTAAGCGAAAAAAGTCAGGCGGAGAAGGACAGATACCATATGTTTGCACTCATAGGTCTAACAGGAGAGACCTAACAGAGGACCATGGGGAGAGGAAGGGGGAAAAAGAGTTAGGAGAGAAAGGGAGGCAAATCATGAGAGACTCTTGAATACTTAAAATGAATAGAGGGCTGAAGGGGGAGGGGGAAAGGGGAAGGGGGGTAATGGACATGGAGGGGGGCACTTGTGGGGAAGAGCACTGGGTGTTACATGGAAACCAACTTGACAATAAACTATAAAAAAATAAAATGAAAGAATACATAAAAAACAGAAAGGAAAGTTTAAGTAACTTTCCAAAGTCACATAGTAGAGAGAAGATCTGGGATTTAAGTGTTATATATGAGTGTGTGCGGTTACACACACACACACACACATTATGCAAGCATAATTTGTTCTGGAAACATGCTTATAATTTAAAGCACTTGTATATCAGAGCAAATTTCCCCATGAGAAATAATAGAAACTCAGATGATTTGTTTCTACAACCCAAAAATATTCATAGAAAATGATATAATACTGTAATATAATACAAAATAATAAAAAATACAAAATTTAAAGCAAAAGAAAGAAACTAGCCTGCACTTACCTTTGAAAACCATGGCTGTGTGAGGGAGACGAGGGAGGAGGGAATTGTGTAGGGCGGCTTGCGTTATCACTAATGGAATCACTGCTGTCTATCAATGGAATCTTTCTATCTCTCAGGACAGATAGGAATCTGCTATCAGCAATGGAATTGTTTTCTGCATGGGGGCCATTGTAGATGCTCGCATGAATGTTGACCACAGTACAGTATGGATAAACTCTTGTCATCTACTGTACTTAACATAATTGGCAATAAGGCCGCAGAGGACAGGGTCTCTATCTGCAGGCAGCCTGGACCTACAAGGAAGCAAAGCATTCCTCAGCTCACTCTGGATTGGAAAAGCAAAGGACTGTCCACAGGTGCTTTGAAGTGACAAAAATACACCAGGGCCGGTAGTGGGCACCTTCCAGTGTTCTGAAAAACAGACTTCCGATCACTGATTTCTGCCAAACACCCCAGCCTGAGACAGAGGATCTGAGCACGGGAGATGATCACCCATAATTTTGCAGTGAGAGAGAGAGAGAGAGAGAACCATTGGCTCATTGTGATCATGTGACATTCGGCATCACGTACGTCGTATTGCAAGATGTCACTTATTTATCGAGTTAAAATTTATTAGAAATGTTTGATCATCTTGCGGAACACTCACAGAACAAGTCACTCACAATCCAAGGTTTTACTATGTGTGCGTGTGCACATGTGCGGGCGTGTGTGTATATAAAATGTTCATTTATATATATGTGTGTGGTTATGTATCTGTGCAGTTATATATAGAGCACATACATGTGTGTGATCATATATATGTATGTATATGTGTGTGGTTATGTATACTTATACACAGACATACATACATACACGAGTATACATACGTATGTGGTCATTTTTTCCCTTCTACTACTTTATGTTGCCTGCTGTTCTTTGGAGCCAATAGAGAAGTTTGGGTAGAAGTTTGGTTAGAATAAGAAGTTTGTGGAGGAATCTGGGAAAGGCAGAGAGAAACTTGTTTTTGAGGCTTTTGATAAGCACGTGACAATCGGGTTCGAAGAGCTGGCAAGAGGACCCGGCCACACAAGGGATGTGTGACACACAGATGTGCGTACAAGGACGAGAAGTCACGGGAACAAAAGAGGACTGTGGTTTGGGACTGCCATTCGTGTGGCAGCAGCTGAAGAGTTGACGCTGTGGCCTTCTCAGAAATGTTGATGTTTTCAGTTATTTTTAACTGCTTGCCACATTCTTAGAACCGGAGGAAAAAGCCAGTAGTTTTTGTTCTCTAGGCAATTTGCCCAATCCGCATGCCGTTTCTCTTTTTCCTTTTTCCATTCCAGGATAATGGAAATAATTCTTTTTGTAAGGAATTCTCCCGAGCCCCTCTCAGTGAGAGTAGGAGGAACAGACAATGAGAAGCAAAATGAATAAGAAGCCCGAGCTATAGAACTGGGAACCAACAGAAAGAAGCCGATGGGGAGACGGTATTTAAAACACCATTCAGGCCAGCTCTCAACACCCACCCCCTTGAGCGTTATTCTTGAAGACACTTACTGTGGCCTGAGATCTCACCATGGCATTGAGGTAGAACAAGATCCGAGAGAAAATTAGAGAAAGCCTCCTGGTCTTTTATCTCTTCCTGCTCTGTCTGAGACCCCACAGACCACTTGAAGAGAGCACCACTTCACGCTGGCTGAGCACATGGTGGAAACAACAGCTGGCTGTCCTGGGACACGCTCGAGGGACAGGAGGGGCTGGGCAGCTCAGGGGAGTCCTGGGACCTCCTCTGTCTGGAAGAGAGGGGGGCTCTCAGCCGAGCAAGGGGGCTGAGGCCACCAGAGTTCATGTGATGGGGGTAAAAGGGAGCTGTTTTGTGCACAAAAACCACACGTGTCTACAAGTGCAGATAAATCATGGCCTCTTGAGCTAGAGAACTGAAGGCTTTGGTCCAGGACAGTAAAAAAAAAAAATAATCCAATTTTAGAATATTCCAGCCAAGGCTACCATTTGCGAAGATAGCTGCTCGGCTCCGCCTCCGTCCTGCTTGCAGATCCAGAGTTCAAGAGTCTTCCTTCCATCTCTGGCCCTGAGCAGAATAAACTGTGTGAGGCAACAGAATAATCATCATATGCAGACACGGTGCGTTATAGTGATGGAAAAGCCAAGAGAACGCCTGAAAAGCCAAGAGAAAGCCAAGAGGTTGTTAGACGCAATCCTCATGTTCAAAATGTTCACAGAGGTGGTCAGTTGAGGTGTGAGCCCGTAGTTTCCCTGGATATCGTGTAAAAGGCAGTCAGCAGATGTAAGTAAAGGTATTATGCATGACAGCAACAAGATGTAGAGTGTGCCCATGGGACAAGAAATGTGCGGGAGCTTTAGGGAAAAAAGAATCAGCAAAAAGAAAGCCTGGTGAGGGCTGCATAAAGATGAGGGTAAGAAGGGGGTCCTCTTGTTCGTAGATGAGAAGACTCTACGTGTGGTAGGGTATGCATTTCTCTGAAGTTGATTCACGGATTCAGTATAATCCCTTTCCACATTCCAGCAGAACTTCTCCTGGGTTCTGACCAAAGGATTCTAAAATTCATCTAGATGACTCCTTTTATTTTTAAAACATCCTAGAAAGTCTTTTCAACAATAAGAATAACACAGGACTCTTTGTTCCATGAAGTAAAACCACAGCATTAACATGGAAGGTGCCAGGGCGCCAACACACAAACACTTCGCTCTGATTCAGGAAACAGATCCATGTGTATATGAGAATTTGATTTACGAAAGATCACAGCACAAATAGACTATGGCTATTCAGTTGATCTGACACAACTTTTGGGGAAGATCATCTGAACGCAGATGCTTCAGTATCCTATAATCCTCGTGTCCTTTGAGTGAGCAACTTGAACTCTGCCTGTAGAGTTAACAGGTATGCATCTTGGTGTTTTTAAAATTTGGAAACAACTGAGGAGCCCATAAAAAGAGAATTGTGAAACTAAAAACATACGGCACACCTGAAATATGGAATATTATACAGTTATCAAAACAATACATTATTACGTCTAAAAATATTTAAGAAGCCATGTGTCCAGAAGAAGTCTACTTCAGTAAGTGTGTATTTGTGTGTGTGTGTGCATGAGTGTGCATCTGTTTTAGCATGGATGTATTTACATAAGAAAAACATACAAAGGACTCAGTCTGAGTGGTGGGTTTTGAGTGACTACATTTTATTTATCTTGCTCTTATGGCGTGTATGATGTGTGTCTAACGAGCATGTATGACTCATGTAACTAAACAATCATACAGGCAGCTTTTGTAGAGGGGATTGAAAAGGCCATTGTCGGAGAGCAGTTCTATCTTCTCCTTTGCTAAACCCCACCATCGATGACATCAAGTGTCATACTCATCTAGTTACAGGGCACATTAGTCCTAAGGAAGAGCCCACTGGGGGAGCGGAAGTGTCTTAGTGGACGCTGAAAAATTTGCACCCCGATTTGGTTTCCTATTTGTCTCGATTACCTAAAACCTGAGCTTCAAACTCAAAGCCCAATTGTTCCGACGGTCTTATCTCATCAAGCCAAGTCTGTGGCGTACCCTTGACCTTTTGAAAACCATTGAAGGTGTCCCTCACTCGAACAATACTTCTGTGTCTTTTAAAATCAGAGCAGAAAGAATTGTGCCAATACAAAACCCAATTCACTTGGAGCTGGATTCCAGGAAGAGGTGATAAAAGTATTTTATGCCCGCAAACATCCATGCTGTCTCTTGTCACTGAAAGCTATGTAGGTCACATATATCTCTTTGCTTCAAGAGCCAAGATCTTATAACTGAATTCAGTGCACAGTGTGGATGCTGTAAGTGATTGGCAACAGTTTTTTCTGCATTTTTTTCATCTTCTTTAAAATACCCTTTCTCACCATTATTTTGCATCTTGAGATACCTTCTTTCATATTGTTTCATTCTGTGAATAGCCTCAGATCTTTTGGGAAGAAGCTTAGATTTGGAGCCACTTTCCAAGGAGGCCAAGATGACAAACTGTGACTTTCAGAGCCTCGGACAGCCCCACCTGCTGGCAGGAGGCCCACTGCTGCCCCTAGGCCGGTGGGGAGCTGGAGACGGGGTGTCCGGCGGGTTCTGTCCGATTTCTCTCATGCACGAGGCCTGGAGGGAGCTTTCCTGAGCGTTCCCAGCCCCAGAGACCCAGGCTTCAGCTTGGGGGGACGAGCCCAGAGAGACGGCCCTGCGGTGAGGTAGGCATCAGGAGTCAAGGGCACGTCTTCAGCACGCCAAGGGCTGCAGGCACTGCCAGCGAGGCCCAGTGGTCGTGGCCACAGTGGGGACGCTCACCCATCACTCAGAGACAGGGTGCTTGTGGCTGCATCCCTGTACTTGGGTTCCAGTCCTGACACCAGCGTCTCAGATGCCCAGACTCCCCGCCTATGTGCCAGTTCATTCTACCTGCTCTGGCTCGCGAGCGCCCCCTGCCCCTGGGCACCCGCCTCTGTGTTCCGGGTGGAGAGCATCACTGAGCATGCGCGCATGGAGGCTGGCCAGGGGCAGAGTTGAACTTGCTGAAGAAGAGTCTTGGTCCCTCTTTGGTTTCACTTCTCCTTCAGCCCAGAGGTTTCTCTCGCCTGCCTCCCAAACCCATCATATCTCAAACCAGCGTCTTTCACTTGATGCAGGGCAGTGGTGGCTGCTGTTTGCTTTAGTTTTCCTACTTACAGGATGAGTGTTTCTATGCTGCCTGGCAGTTCATGCCGGAAGAGTACCAGGCTTCGTCCAGGTTTGCCCCTAAAGGACTGGGTGATCTTGGGCAGGCCAACTATGTCTTTTGGCCTCGGATGTTTCTTTAAAGAAAATGGGTAGGGCGAGGAGAGAAGGAAGGAGAAAGAAGAAAAGACTCTAGGTACAGACAATGCAGACCACAGAGCATCTTTCCTTAGAGTGGGTCACACACGGAGCACCCAATCTATAAGATGCAAAGAAGTTTTATAAGAAAAAAATATTCCTGTGATCCAATGTCCTTGATAACTACTCGACTAAACAGAGCAAAGCAAGTTTCTTACTGCAGAACTTATCTGTGCCTTTGACATGATTATGCATTTAAAAGTTCTGCAGGGGAGGTACCTAATGCTGTCCCCCCCCCCAGTATTATTTAGATCAAAGCTTTTCATAGAGCTCCTTGAGGGACTTGTGTGTCACACAATCCCTTTCAGGAACATGACAACAGTGCCCTATTTTTCTCTCTCCTACAAACCCCACAACCCTACAACCTCAGTCCTTCCAGCACTATCTGGCGAGGGGCAGGTACTCAGTGAGTAGTTTCTAAACAAACGAATGGGGGAATGCATCACTGAGTGAATGAATGCACCACCTATGCACACTAGGAATTCAAAACATAGTTTTGAGTTTAATCGATCAGCTGAAGGCATTGCTAATATGCAATTCTATTATTAGGGATTTGACATGGCCTCTCCTCAGCTATATTCAATCCATAAACCTGAATTATTTAGGAAGCAGAATTCGGGAGGCAGGGACCTAGTCTTGGTCTGGTAGGTATCCCCCCCCCCCAGATAATGGAGTTACTGCGGACAAGGAAAGTCAATCAGTACAGAGCAAACAATCAGCATTGAGACAGAGCTCAAGCAGTAGAGACAGAACTGGTGTGAGGCTCTTCGGTTCCCCAGACCCAGAAATCACCAGAAAGTTCCTGGTGCCAGTGCTGAGTGTGAGAAGGGCCACTCTGTCCCCCTTCTCTCCTGGGCCACTCCGCGTCTCTCTGTGCATCTGCTCCATTTCTTCTAAGCATCCTCTGCTTTTCCATGTCACACGTGGCCTTTAGTGACTCACGGGATACAAAGGCTTTAGCTCTAACCCACAGCGCTCTGACAAATTGCCAGGAAGGCCTTGATCAGTCCAGGCCACACAACGCGTGGCCGGTCAGCCAATGGAGCATTGGTTGTCCTTGAATCAGGCTCTTTCCCTACCCAAGTAGGCTCCCAAGGTCTGAAAGATCCCTAAGATGGAGGACATGAGCAGGTTCCTCAAAACCTGCTGTGTCAATCCTTGGGGGAGGAAACTGGGACAGAACCCAGAAAATCTGGGTGCTGAGACCTGCAATCTGTCATATTGTCTTCTCCATCTGGGATTCCCAAGTCCTGTCTCCACACGTACCCCTCTTTGCATTGGTTACCTCTGCTGCGTAACAAACCATCCACCAGTTCGCTCATGAACCTGCAGGCCAGCCAAGCAGTTCTGGCCCGGGCCAGGCTGGGCTGACCTTGGCCCGGCTCAGCATCGACAGTCAGGTGGCAGATCAGCCGGGCCATTGGTCTGGACAGCCTCACTCACAGTTTTGTGATACCGACCACGGTGTTGGCGGCACCTGAGTCCGGTGTCTCCAATCCTTTAGCAGACCTGCCTGGGTTCCCTTACCCGGCAGACACAAGAGTGCTGAGCTGGCGCCGCCTCTCAGTTCTTCCTTCTCTGAATCCTCTTGTAACCACACTCACTGCTCTTTCTACCCTGATGCCCAAGCTAGTCTTCCCTTCGGCTTGATGAACTTTCTTTTCTTCTGACCCTCCCATGAGTGTTGCCATTATATACCCTTCCTCGGGTTACCTGACTTACAATAAAATATAGGACACCCTGTTCAAATAATTTGAATATTATGTACACAATAAGAAATTTTTTTTAGTATAAGTGTATCCCAAACATTGCCTGGGATATACTTATACTAAATGGTTATTTGTTGAAATTCAAGTTTATCTGGGTATCCTGTAGTTTATCTGGCAACTCTACCCTCCCACAACCCCTGAGCCTCAAGAGAGAAGAGGGTGCAGGGACCTGCTCCTAGGGTGCATGTAGAACCCTCTATAATCAGCAGGGGGCAGGACTAGCCTTTGACAATGGGGTAGTAGGTGTGGGGTCAAGATCTTTCTTTCTCACTGCTTCTTTCCATATAAATAGTGGGTGGTAAAACGTAAGCTGCGGGTCACCATGATTTGAGAGATCCCCATTAATTCGAGAAAGATTTCCCTCTCAAACACGGAGCTGATGGCGGCATCGGCAGGGATGCGTTCGAGTCTGTGTTGCCTCATTTGTGGTACTCTGTTTGGTACTGAAGTCTATGGGCCTCTCAGCCCAGGGTATCCTGGTATTATTTAAATGCTTAGTAGCCTGAACATTTTATAATATTTCAAGCTGGCGGCCTGCAAGCTGAATTCAGAAAGTAGACTGGGAACTTTGTCCATGTGTGCAGACCCATTGGGTTAAAATGTCAGTCAAAGGATGTGCTCTCGTCTTTGGGTCTCTGTCCACACAGGAGAAGGCAGGACTGTCACACCTACTTTCTAACAACTTTGTATTAAGTCCAGTAGGCAGGTGGTTTAGGGCAAAGCCCTCCAAGCAGGCTTTGATCACCCCTTCTTCTAACTTGAGGGGAGGATTTTCTTTCGTACATGGACAGTCGAGGCAGGACAATGCCCCCGTCACACTTTCAGCATGAGGCATTGAGGCACACGTTTGACCTACAATGTACGTCCTATGAGCTGGGCTTACTGTTTGCCTTGTTCGCTGCTCTGTTCCCCGTGTCTAACTAAAAATACCCAGCACACAGCCAATGTTCAGTAAGGCTCTGAGGAGGCCGTGGATACATGTGTCCCCATGGCCCTGCATGTGTCCAAGCATGGCTGTCCCCTCGCTTTAATATAAGTACTTGTCCAAAGTCTATCTCCCCTGCAAGTCAGTGAGCCCCATGGTATGGGACCCATGTTCCTCAGGTTCTCTACTCCCTCAGAATCTTCCAGAATGCCTGACCTAATATAAAATATTCGACTCAGGAACCGAATTCCTTTAACATCTCTGACGTGCATGCACCCAGGAAAATCAGTCACTTATTTCTGCAGGAGCCAGTTCCAGGTTGGAGAGAGTGTTGGCAGATCTTCAAGTGTTTGAAGGTAGCTATTACTCAATGTCTAGTTCAAAGCAACAGAAAGACAGGGCACGTGTTAGGTTGCCCCGGGCAAGGGGTGGGCTTTCTGGGATTCCTTCCTTTCTAATAAGAGAAGTCGTGTCCACCGGACCCATAGGCAGGGAGTGTGGGATGAGGAGATGCCGAGGCCCACAGGGGTCTGGCTGGGACAGGAGACTTGTGTGCTAGTGGTCTGACAGAGGAGGGGGATGGGCCGGGACAGGGCATGTGGCCGAGTGGACCCCAGTGCAGCATCTCTCCGGCTGGCCTCCCAACCCTGGCCTCACCACGCTGGGTCTCATCTACGCTCACCTCTCGGATGATTCTCCCAGTTACACTTTGCCCACATCCACATCTGCTCACCGGCATGGGCATGCAGCCCCTCTCCGCCGTCTACAGGACAAAGTCCACACGACTTATCTAGCATCCAAAGCCTCCAACCTTTTACTCCAAATACCTCTCTGGCATTACCTTCCACTGTGATCCTACGTGAACTTTCTATTACTGCAAAACTGGGCTTCTCTCTCTATTTATTTATTTATTTATTTATTTTTATAAGAACATACCCTTTTCTTTCTTTCGCCAGTGGCCCTTGTCCATAGAGGGTCTCCACCTTCCCCCAGACAGTCTTACCCTCTTACCTTTTATTGATGGTCTACCTGGTTTTCAGGATCCAATTCGAGTCTGACCTTCTATGGGCATGGATAGGGGTATGTCTTCCAATGCTACTTTTTGTGATGACTTCTTCCTAGATGTGACCCACCCACAGCTACTCTCTAGGTCTTGGTACCAACCGCACTATGGGGATGGGTATTGGCACATGCGTGGCACATACATGCTGCTAAGTTGGCATCCTTTGTGTTCCCCCATTGG
This sequence comes from Helogale parvula, assembly GCA_004023845.1. Classification (NCBI taxonomy): domain Eukaryota; kingdom Metazoa; phylum Chordata; class Mammalia; order Carnivora; family Herpestidae; genus Helogale; species Helogale parvula. Next base: position 130,720 of record PJEM01003891.1, on the reverse strand, counting down.
ATTCAGACAGGTGCCTCCTAGAGACTGGAGGTCCACTGTGGTAGTGGAGCCTCTGGCCACTAAGGGTGCCCCATTGCACCTGGTTATGGCCCCCAATTCATCCCACAGCCCACGTTTGTGCCCATCTGGCCATGTTCTCCCTCCCACTTTCTTTCATCTTGGGGTCGTCCTTGGATATTTGACCTCCCATGCTGCACTGGCCCGTAATTGCATTGGCCACCCTCCCCCTCCCTTCTTTTCATAGAGTGAGATTTGGAGCCCCTGCCCTGGCCCCAGTCTCCTCTGAAGGTGATCTAGTCCCCGACATTTGGGCCGTGACGTTTCAGGATGGACTCATTTGCTGGAGAGCCAAGGTCAGCCGCCAGGAAGGGAGAAAGCCGCTCCTTCCTCCTGATGCCCTCTGTGCCTTTCCCTGGGACCCTCAGGAAAGACCTGCTGTGGTGGGAGCAGTGGTGGGCATCTCCCACGGCGGGCAGGGGTGGGGACACGGCATGAGCTGTTTTCATTTGTGACCATCTAATTAGAGTCGATCAATGAAATAATAGAACACAGGGCTCAAGGCTGCTCTGCGCCCTGACCTTCCCTTGTAACCACTGCGTCTCGTTCACAAAACCCAAGGTCGACTTTATTGGGATCTTTGCGCACTGAATGACGGGTCCTGACAGCAGCCCGCGGTGCAGGCTGGTGCAGGCTTCTGCTGGCCTTTCTGATCATTCCGGGGGCGGACAAACCATCCCCCGGCCTCCCCCTACGCTCACTCCCCCTACGCTCACCCTGCAGCCGGGTTGACGACTTTCCCCAGGAAGAGCAAGCTTTGAGTGGTCACCTCCCAGAAGAGCACCAGGAAAGGCCTGTTGAAACGTGCCTGCGGGGCCCAAGTTGTGTTCAGAGCCTGGGGCTGTGAGAGCAAGCCCGAGGCAGCCGCTGCCCGGGTTCCCCACAAGTTCATGTCCACGGCCGCCTTGTGTGACACCTGCAGGGGGAGAAGGGACAGGGACAGCGTCAGCTCAGGATGCTTTCAGGGGACAGATCTCACCTGGTGTGGTTCTAGGGAGGTGGAGGCTGAGTCAGGCCCCGTGGGCTGTGCCTTCCAAGGAGGCAACTTCAGCTTCCGTTTTTTCGGCTTCCCCCCTCCTCCACGTCCCCGGGGGTGGCCTCGACAGTGCTGTTTGCTCACTGGCGGAAGAAAAATGGGCCTGAGCAGGGCCGAACGTGAACCTGGCCGCAAACTCCCAAGAGCAAGATCTGGCAGCATCTGGGCGCGGGAGACACAGGCTGAGTGCCACTTCCTGCTCCGAGCTGTGGGCACATTCTCTAAGCCTCGGATGCCTCGTCTTGATAATGACTTGCTGAGCCTAAGTCAATGCTTTCTCGTGAGCTCAGAAGACCAGGTTGTCTGATGTGCCAAACCCTCTATCCGCCTCTGTGGGAAGATTCCTTTTTTTTTTTTTTTTAACTTCATTTTCACACAACTTCTTAGGAAGAAAGGGTTCTGAGGCGTTAAAAAAAGTTGAAAAATTTTGGACTTGACAATCCCTTTCACTTCTAAAAAGTTCTATGAAGAGACACACCTAGTATTTAAAGTCACTGCGAAATAAATTTTTTAAAAAGCAAAGTTATTGCTTTTCCTTCTTGTTCACCCTTTCCACCATAGGCATGCACACACATGCACGCACACACTCCCTGTTGCCTTGACTTACATTCCTGACCTCAGCAGGCCTTTCCCAAGTAAAAGACAGAATGGTTCCCTTATGAAATTCGTAGCAAAGGGCGCCTGGGTGTCGTTAAGCGTTTGACTTCAGCTCAGGTCATGATCTCATGGTTTGTGAGTTTGAGTCCCGCATCAGGTGAGCACAAGCCCAGCTTGGGGTGAGCTCGAGCCGTGCTTCAGGTGAACACGAGTCCTGCTTTGTGTGAGCCCTGCTTCTCTCTTCCTCTCTCTCTCCCTCTGCCCCTCCTGGGATTCTCTCGTTCTCTGCCCCTCGTTCACTGACATCCTCTCTCTCTCTCTCTCTCTAAAAAAAAATTGTAGCAAAGACTCACATGACAATCAATGACTCTCTCCTAAAACATAAAAGATAGAGCAGGGAAGGAAAATTCCATGGTTATTCCCTGTCCCTGTGATTAACTCTCCCTTCCATGGACCCCCACCCATGCCTTGTGACTAGCAAGGGCCTCCTTCAGGAAGAGAACACAGACCCACCCCACTGATGGCCATCTTGATTACGGGACTCGCCTTAGCCAACAGGATGTGAGTGGCCTTGACACAGGCCACAGTGAAGAGAAGGGTGGAGAACGATCACACGGTTTCTTTTGCTTATTTCCTGTCACCATGGGAATGGCATGTTCCAAACAGGGCTTTCTCCTTTCACCTGCATCCCGGAAGGGAGAAGCAGTGTGAGGTAGGTCTGTAGGCCAGGGGTAGTGAGGCGCCTCTGACAAGTACTGTAGACAGGAAATAAGCCACTATGATGACAAAGCACTGAGATTTGAGGCCTGCTTGTCTCTGCAGCGAGGCTGACAGATACATTGTTTTGTTCAAGCCCCACTACTCTCTATAACCATAACAAAGACTGATGGAGTTTCACTACCTGCCCTCGGGGAGGTATGAGGAATGAAAGCAAAGCTTTTCCCGCACCTGGGGAAACTCTGGCTCTGTGGATGACCCCAAGTGTGTGTCTACTCCATTCAGGACCTGGTGTCCCTGCTCTGAGAGATACAGAGGAGAGGTGGTAAGGGAGTTTCCCCTGAAAAGAAGCCGTACAGACTGATCAAGACCCAGAATAGGAAAGAGAAAGGGAAACATGACTTTCAAACGCACACTTCAAAGGTGAAAAGACCTTCCCCTCCATCTGTGTTCATCACCTTACCCGGGAGATGGTTTTGTTGAGCTGCTCAGTGATTCCTGTTAAGTCAGCTTCTAGGTTGAAGATGTTGGTGAGACCAATGTGGGGAAGTATTTCTTCAAGGTGGTATGTTCCAGAAATGGAAAACCTTGGCAGGTGTAAATCCAACAGGCTGGAGAGAGAAGCAGACAGAGAGGTGATGCCGTCTCACTAAATGTGCCGCTCCTGCTCTCTCGGTCGGCAGCCCCCAGTTTGGGGGGAGAAACGTTGCCCAGAATAAGGGGGGGGCCAGTCCTACCACAATATTCCCTGCCACACCAGAACATGCCACCACCCGGTCCTGTCGGTGCAGAGCCGGATGCGGGGCTCAAACCCATGAACCATGAGATCATGACCTGAGCTGAAGTCAGATGCTTAAGTGACTGAGCCACCCAGGTGCCCCTAGATACTATTTTTTCAAACCATTCCATTCTGGGGTGGTTTATTACACTGCAAGAGGTAATTGGAACTCAAGGCCACATTTCATCCCACAGCTCCCATAAGGCAAGAAAAGCCCCAGGAAGGAGTGAGCTGGAAAATGGGCGTACCAGAAAATGTTGAAACCATTGTAGAAAAACCACGAACTCAAAAGTGAGTGAGATAGAACGGGGGAGGGCTGAGCTCTCGTGAAACGGGTACTTTGATTTTTATAGTGCACTTCTCCATATATAATTTCCGGAAGACAGGTTTTTATTCACATGGGGGCACTTTGTTTTCATAAAAACCATATCGAAAAGACTGTTAGCCATCAATAATTGAATGCTATTAGTCAAACATTGGGCAGGGGGACCTCTCTGACAGCAAGGCAGAGGTAGAGTCAGGGGGCCTAACTTTATCTCTCCTCTATATTTCAGGAAATGACAAATGGAAGATTTACCTATCTAGGACTCTATTTTTATTTTTTTTATATAGTTTGTTGCCAAGTTGGTTTCCATATAACACCCAGTGCTCTTCCCTACAAGTGCCCTCCTCCATGGCCATCACCCCTCTTCCCCTTCCCTCCTCCTCTTTCAGCCCTCAGTTTGTTCTCAGCATTCAAATTCAAAAGTTTCTCATGATTTGCCTCCCTCCCTCTCCCTAACTCTTTTCCTCCCTTTCTCATTCCTATGGTCTCCTATTAGGTTTCTCCTGTTAGACCTATGAGTGACAACATATGGTATCTGTCCTTCTCTGCCTGACTTTTTTCGCTTAGCGTGACACCCTCTAGGTCCATCCACATTCCTACAAATGGCCAGATTTCATTCTTTCTCATTGCCATGTAGTACTCCATTGTGTATATATACCACATCTTCTTGATCCACTCATCAGTTGATGGACATTTAGGCTCTTAATTCCTTCTTCTGGACCAGGTTAATAAAAGACCAAGAAAGTCTTGATTAGATTGGATGTGGGGTATTTTGTTGATAGGGCTGCATATTTTTGGCTTTGTAATATTTCTTTAAAATTTTTTTAATGTTTTGTTTATTTTTGAAACAGAGAAAGCAAGTGAGCAGGGGAAGGGCAGAGAGAGAGGGAGACATAGATTGCAAAGCAGGCTCTAAGCTGTCAGCACAGAGCCTGACACAGGGCTCAAACTCACAGACCATGAGATCATGACCTGAGCTGAAGTCAGATGCTTAACCCACTGAGCCACCCAGGTTCCCTGGCTTTGTTAGGTTTCTGGGTTCCTGGTTAACCCCTCGGAGCTGAAGCATTCCACATGCCCTCAGAGTGTGGAGGTCACCTCAGGTTTACCGTTCCAACAAAATCACCTGCTTCTGGCTTATGCAGATGCTCTGTCCCCCACCCCTCTTTATTAAGCATCACGCCACCCAGGAAGTGCGCTAGCAAATTGTGCACTTAAATAAAACCCACACGGTTCATTTAGATTCTTGCAACTGTATCACACGTAGTAGTGTCGCTTTTTCTACATTATGGTCAAATGAATTTTTAAATAGACTATAAAAGATAGAAGCTCTTTTAAGAAATATGCAGTGCTCTGTGGGAGTCACAGTTATTCTTAATAGTTGCTCTTCACCTGATTTTTTGGCCTATACTTCACGACATCCTGTTGGCACATTATTCTGGACAAAGGGAGAAACGAGAGGAAAGACAGTTGGTCAGAGAAGCACTTGGGAAGGGATGAGGATGCCACGTGCTCACTGCGCGTTATCATGACCAGTCCCGGTGCTTTGTATGCATTAACTTGATCAATCCTCCAAGCAACCCAGTGGGGCGGTTATTATGACGTCATTGCACGTTTGAGGACATTGGAGACCCAAAAGGCCAGAAAATTGCCCCAAACCCACATAGTTAGCTAAAGGGCAGAATAATGAGCCAGATCTAGGGGTTGGGCTTCTGCAGTTGGCATTGATCGAGGTCGGCCTGGATTCCTGAACCAGGTCTGCTGGGGTGCGTGTGCTCTGTGACACTTACCTGGGCAGAAGCCACCGATCCCATTTTCTCAGGGTCTCTGGCTGCAGGGCGGCCTCCAGGTGCTCCATTTTTCCCGGGTCAGGGAGGACCAGCAGGGCCAGGGCGTTCCCACTGTACTCTATCTGGAGGACGGTGCAGGCCATTTCCTGGTCATAGAAGAATCTGTGCATCTCCTTTTGGTGCATCATGGGGATGCGGAGGGAGGTCTGCTCGTCCACAAAGAAACTCTCTTGCTTCTGGGTCTGGTCACGATCGAAAGGATGCTTCCACTTAGCTTAGGACACAAAATCCACAAAGCTCTGAGAACATACTCCAAAAAAGTATGTGTGGTGGACATGCACTGAGCCACACTGGTTTGGGGACTTCCTCTTGGGTGTGTATAAATAGGAGGCAGAGAAGTGGCATCAATACAGAATTTAGGGCTGGTATAGCCGCCAGAGTGAGTCCCCAGAATTTGAGCTCTAATGGTCTGTGATTTTGTTCCATTTCAGAGCAACTTAACTTTCAAGAAGCTAAAAGGTTCTTCCTTCTATTAACCACCTTCCACATGCAAGGCATCGTCTCTTTACCTCTCCTTGAATATTCACATTGAGCAAGTATTATGATCTCCATGTCAGCAATGAGAAGCTGAGTCCCTGTGAATTTATAGGAACATATCCAATTTGCAGAGCAGGGACCGGGGACTGACTCCACAGCTCACATTCTTTGCAAACACTGACTTGACCCTTCTCTGCCAGCCACCTCTAAACAACAACCTCCTACAGAGAAGGTCAAGAGCCCCCACCACCTCTGAAATTCCTAATGTTCAGGTTGAAAAAGAAGAAAGATCTCAGTTAATGTGCTAAGTATTATGCAAAAAAGCTCGTTAAGACAGAAATGCGAAATCTGTTGGTCACAACCTTGTTCATGTGTGTAGTATCTTCTCTCTACTTACAGTCTCCACACACAACAGCATCCAGACTTGGCCTCCTGAAAGCACTGCTCTTGGTGATGGGAAGCTGGCTCATCCTGTCTCTCTGGCCCACATCCAGTGGCCAACTATTGCTGATTCTATCCCCGAGGCTGCAACTTTATCCAAAGCTGCCATCTTGCTTACTCTGGACCATTTCACTGCTCTCTCTCCCCTCCTCTCCTCCAAACCATCGTCCAAACTGTAGCCAGACTCATCATCAAGGTTGAGCCCAGCGACACGACTGAGAATGTCAAAGCCAAAACTTGGGACAAGGGGGGCATCTAATTTTTGCGGGCAAACAGCTGGAGGATGGCGGCCCTCTCTCAGGCTGCGATATCTGGGAAGAGTCACCCTGTGCTCGGTGAGTCACCTGCGGGTGGTGCCACTGAGCCTTCCCTCCTCCAGCTGGCCCAGAAACGCGGCTATGACAAGATCATCTGCCACAAGGGCTGGTCTCACCTGCGTCCCTGTGGGGCCCCGGTGCTGTCCCAGCTGCAAGAACTGCTCCCCGAGAAGAAACTCAAATAAGACCCCTCTACCAGCTCCCCCTTTGCCTGCTGCTCAGCCTCCTGCCCAGGTCCCAGGTCCCTGGGGCTTCAGTAAAGTTTCCCTTTCATTGACTGGGGGAAAAAATGAAAAAAAAAAAAATAGTTCACCCTGGAGAATCAAAAATGTTTAAGACTTAGGTCCTTGAGACATCTGATCAGTATCATAGGCTAAATTAAAGCATAAAAACTTATTTTTTCCTTGCATAAACATTTAGGGAAGCTGGCTAAAATAATGGGAAAATAAATAAATAAATAAATAAATAAATAGCTGTATTCAAAAAACAAGACTCAAAGCTTCCAGATACAAAGCATGATATGTATATCTCTGATTTGGAACTGAAGTCATTTGGCTCATAGGTTATCAGAATCAGACAGAGCCCTTCAGGGGTGGTATCTAATGTCTTCTCAGGGGACATAAATAAAACTCAGAGCCACACTCGGGACTGATCTCTTCTGCAAATGGTTAAAAACTATAAAAGGCAATCTGTTCCCCGTCTGGAAAGATTGGGTTGGAAACTCTGTCCAGCTGCGCAGGGGTGAGGTAGGAAGGTCACCACATTTCCAGGCTGGGGGGTGGAGGGGAAGAGTCACCTGCGCTGGGTTCTTTGTTGTCATTACTCATTCAGGGCAGGGATTCCCCAGCCTAGAAATTAAAATAGAGCCAGTGAAACCAATAAGACTACACCAGAGGCAAATGTGAAATCATCTCCCAGAGACTTTGCCACCACAGGCCATAAGAAACTCACAAAAAGTTAATTTCCACTGAAGATGAGCTCAGAGCCGAAAATCTCAGTCCTCTCTTCGAAGAGAAGCAGTTGGGATAACAAACCCAAGAATTCATAGTTCGAGATCTCCAGATCATAGAATAATCTGAAATAATCTGGGTGAAACAATGGGTAACATTTCTTTTGAGATAATCAATAAAAAGGAAATCGGGCTGAAGAAATCAGGTAAATGGAGAGAGGGACATTTTCCGGGGGGCAGGAGTTATAAAAGATGAGCTTGAGCTACCTTACTAGAAAGTAACAAAATGCTCCAACAAGAAAAAAACAGCCAGCAATGATGGGAACTCATCGAGGGACACAGGAATCAGCTGAAAGATCTCCTGATGATCAGTGTCAGAAAATTTAAAGCAACAGAACTAAGTAGTAGTGGATTCCAACCCAGAATATGAAATGAATATCCCTGAGTCCATAATGATGTAAGTAAATGATTGAAAGTGAGAGAAGAGAAAAATCTCCCATACAGAAGAGTTCCAAATAATTTAGGTAGACCCTCTGACTCCCCACTCCCTAAGTACGGGGTGTACATGGTGACTTCCTCCAAAGAGCACAGTCTGGCAATAAGGAAAAGGGAAACTTTGCAGCAGAGAAATATGACAGGCGTGACCTTAGCCAGATGGTCAAAGTCAACATCAACAATGGCAAGTCAGCTGAGAGTTACGTATTCTTGACGGGATGTGATAAGCATAGCCCTTCACCTGTGAGGCCCTCCTCCCCACGTCCCATTACCCGAGTTTTAATCATGAGAAAAACAAGCAAATCCCAACTTAGAGACATGCTACCAGGTCCCTAGCCGGGACTGTTCAAAATGGGCAAGGTCACTGAAAGCAAGGGAAGTCTGAGAACCTGTCACAGCCCAGAGGAGCCCACAGCGACGTGGCGACCCAGTGTAATGTGGATGCTGGAATAGACAAAAACGTTAGGTAAAAACAAACAGCATCTGAATGGACCTGTGTTTTAAACAAATGGAGGAGCTCACTTTCCTAGTATCATAATAGAGATATATGCTACCAAGTCAGGAAATAAGGCGAGTAAAAGAAATGAGCCCTACAGGGAGGAAGTGCTCACACAAGAGTCACAGTAAACTAATACTCTGTTCATACAAATTAAATATGGTGAGGACAATAAAACATAAGCACAAAGTAATCTGTACAGTATGATATGGTATTGGTAAAATTTAGAGCACATACACTATATGAGATAGGATTATGGATTCATACTCACTGTGTTCAGGGTGGTGAGCCCATTCCCACCCCCCCCCCACTCCCGCCAGGACAGTGTTTGCATCTGGGAGGGGATGCAAGGAGGGAAATGGGACCAGGGAAGGGTTAAAAAGGAATTGAACTCTACCTTCAGCATTGCATAAAAAAAAATCTGAAGCAAATGGTAAAATGTAAACGTCTGTTATTCTTGGTGGGAGGGTGTATGGTGGTTTTAATATTCTGTAAGGTTTTCTATGCTCAGGGGGACCTAGGTGACTCAAATGGTTGAGCGTCTGACTTTGGCTCAGGTCATGATCTTGCACTCCATGAGTTCGAGCCCCGTGTCGAGCTCTGTGCTGACAGCTCAGAGCCCGGAGCCTGCTTTGGATTCTGTGTCTCCCTCGCTCTCTGCCCCTCCCCTGTTCTCACTCTGTCTCTCGCTCTCTCTCAAAAATAAATGAACATTAAAATATTTTACTTCTTTTGGCTCAAAACAGACAGTAATATAAAAAATAAAATTTTTTCTAAAAAAGGAATTACTCCTAGGAGAGTATGATAGAGTGTATAACAAAAAATAAATAAAAATTGAACAGGACAATGGCAAGAGAAGACCAATGTTGATAAATCAAGTAGACACCCATGATTATTTAAATATATGGAAGGGATTGGCCAGAGAGCAGCTGCAAGACTTCAAGACAGGCGCCTCGCAGGGGTAAGGCTGGGGATGGCGGAGCCGGAAGGAATTCGGCCTGAGCCCGCCCTCACCTTTGAAGAAGATGTAATTCAGGACAACCATGAGCGTGTCTCGCGTGAACTCCTGGAGACAGTCGGCCACCTGCCCATATGTCTGCTTTCTCACGTACTCGTTAATCTGCCTCCTGGTCGTGGCCGAATCTGTGAAGTTGGCAGAAAAGGCGAAAGCTTTGTACAGTTCCCGGATAGTGTCCAGAAAGTGCTGCCGAGGCTTTAGTTGCTTGTCCAGGAACAAGGAGTTGCCTACTTTGAGTTCAAGTTTGGGGCTGGGCAGGTCAAGGGTGTGGATGAGGCTCTGGAAACCCCGGTGGATGTCCGCTTCTGAGATCTCCGTGAGGTTGAAGCCAAGGCCCTCCAGGATCTGAGTCGGGGTGTCAGCCTGGGCCCCAAGAGAGAGCAGGGCCAGGGTGGTAGAGATGCTCACGGGGGAGAAGAAGATGTTTCCCGAGGTTTCTGCGGCCAGCTGCTTGTACAAGCGCAAGGCAAAATTGGTGATGGTGGGTGTGATTTTGTGATAGGCGGGGGCTGGTGCAGAGAGCTGGTCCCTGGGGGCTGGAGGCACCCCCACACTCTTATCTCCAAGAGCAGGAAACGGCTGACAAGGGACCAAGAGCAGGATCGCTGATCCCAGCAGCCACAGCCAAGCTGGACCCATGCTCTGAAAACAAGACATTGAACATGCCATTCCACTTCATACAGAACTTCAGGGCTCACCATTGCTCACATGGTGAGCCTCCCATCCCAACTGTACCCCGCACAGGTGTCATGAGGGCCCCTGCAGAGGATGAGGTGGGGGGTGAGGAAGCAAGGCTCTGACACCCCAAAGACTACAGTCGGAGAAGCAGCCCTAAATCCGCTTGACTATTGATACGTCTATAGGGTTTTGTTGAGAAAAGGACTCTGGGCTCTAAAAACAAACTTCCTTGGTTTATTCTCTCTTCCTCTCTCCCCCCAACCCTGCCTCCCTGGTCCCCTTGCTCCTCCCACTCCTTCCTTCCTTTCCTTCCTTCCTTCCTGCCTGCCTTTTTTTCCTTCCTTCCTTCCTTCCTTCCTTCCTTCCTTCCTTCCTTCCTTCCTTCCTTCCTTCCTTCCTTCTTTTCTTCCCTCCTTCTTTCCTTCCTTCCTTCTTTCCTTCTACTCTTTTCTTTCTTCTCTCAAGTATTTCTTTGAATCACTCATTAACTTTCAAGGATTAGGGTGACTGCAGGGCAGGTTTTCAAGACACTGCGACAGTGAGGGACGCTGGGCCTTGCTAGCTCCTAGGTGTGGCCACCAACTTCTACTCTTGCTCATTGGAAGGAAGAGGATAATGTGAGCACCTCCTGGGTCAGGTCCTCAAAGAAAGGGGAGTATTCTCTAGTCTTTTGGGTTTTCATTAGCTAGAGTGTTGATGTGGTGATGAGTCCGGGGACCTGGTGGATGAGGGCCACCCACGAAGAGGGGGGCAAAACCACACGATGGATGGAGCCCAGCAGGACAGCTCAACTCTGTCTCCATCAGACTTGCTGTCTGATGCAGTGACTGTCACATGCATTAGTTAAGATGAAGTCATTAGATGGGCCCTGATCTAGTATGATTGGTGTCCTTCTACAAAGGGGACATTTGGGCACAGACATGCACGCAGGGAGAGGAGCCTGGAGCAGGTTCTCCCTCCCGGCCTCATAGGAAATGCCCCCCTGCGGACACCTTGATCTTGGACTTCTGGCCACCATGACTGTGGGACCATACGTATCTGTCATTGAAACCACCCGGTGTGTTGTGCTTTGTGGTGGCAGCCCTAGGCGATGAATACAGTCTCTCTTGTACTTCAGGTTATAGAATGTGCCAGAAAAGTCTTCGAGCTGCTACCAGGGAGTTAATGTGGTGCAGGAGCAGGAGACTCCTTCCTCAGGGGGATGGAACAGACCTCCACCCTGAGGTGACACTGCAGTGTAGACGTGGCTGATCTCTGCTCACTCTGACCCCTGTCTAGAGCTCCTTTTCCCTTTCAGGGCCTCCACACACACACGGCACATCTTCACAGAGCACTGCTGCCACATGGCCACTTGGAACGCCCCCCACCCCTGCGAGCTGTCAGCACAGAGACCCACGTGGGGCTCAAACTCATGAACTGTGAGGTCATGGTATGAGCCGAAGTTGGACATTTAACCAACTGAGCCACTTAGGCGGCCCATGTTTGTATCTCAACTGGCACCTTTTGCTCAAACCAATGCTTTCTGGATCACTTACAGATGCCATGGTGGTGTGGGAGAGACCGTATTTTTAGATGGGTTATAGCACTTGGGACCCTAAACAACCCAGAGGACAGTTGGTGGGAGGGACCAGTAGAGCCTGATTATTAGTTATGTTGAAACAGTTTGCTGGACAAAGTACTGTGGGCAATTTCCCAAGGCCGTGACCTCCCTCCCTCCCTTAAAGCTCTGGTGGACTCCCCTAATGTTGGGTTCCAGTCACGTTGGGAAGTAGAACAATGTAAAAATCGGTCTGCTCCTGGAGAAAATCAGGAATACAGCTGATGCGGGGTGCCTGGGGGCTCAGTCAGCTAAGCATTCGACTTCAGCTCAGGTCATGATCTCTTGGCTAGTGAGTTTGAGCCCCGCATTGGGCTTTGTGGTGATAGCACAGAGCCCGCTTTGCTTCAGATCCTCTGTCCCCCTCTCTTTCCCCCTCTCCCACTAGCCCTCTTTCTCTTTCTCTCTCGAAAATAAACATTAAAAAATAAAGAAATACAGCTATAATAAATCTGGTTCTGGTTTATTCTTTTTATCCATTGAATTCACCATTTTCTACCCTTTTGCACCCCAAGGATCCCCGGACTTGCAGAAGATTCTATTTCCCAAAGAGGATGGAAAGTCAGAAGGCTTGTAGTATTAAGGCTCTGCAGTATCTCACTGTGGGATCTGTGCAAAGGAGACCTCTCTGACCCACAGTGTCTGCATTTGCAAAATGCAAAGGATACTACCCACCTTCGGGGGCGGGGTCACTTAAGGGTTTCCAGGCATAAGGTGTGTCAAGCACCTGACATGTAGAAAGCATGCAATGTTAATTTTCACTGCTTTCTACGAAGCTGGGTGGAATTATACCTCATCTACTTCTTTATTTCTCGTCCAGAAAGATCCCAGAGGAAAACTAAGAACTCCATTAATTAATGATAATATTCCCATGTATTGTGTCTTTTGTGTGGGGATATTAGGTCCATTGTGTCACAGCCTCCTCCCAATCAGAGGTGTTCAGCTCTCCCAATCAGCTCAGAGACTGGAGAAGGGGGTGCTGCTGGGGTTTGGTGGGAAAGAGAGCTCTCGAAATGCCTGAACAGGGGCGCCTGAGTGGCTTAGTCGGTTAGGCTGCCGACTTCAACTCAGGTCATGATCCCACAGTTCGTGGGTTCGAGTCCCACGTCGGGCTCTGTGCTGACAGCTCAGAGCCTGGAGCCTGCTTCAGATTCTGTGTCTCCCTCTCTCTCTGACCATCCCCCGCTCATGCTCTGTGTGTGTGTGTTTCTCTCTCAAAAATAAATAAATGTTAAAAAAAAATTAGAAATGCCTGAACAGTCACATGCAGTGAAGACTGGCCTGCCCAAATGCCAACGGCGTGAAAGTTACTTCACACATGTCACTAAATTGAAATCTGCACAAGAACCTTCAGACATAGTGTTAGTGCCTTCTTGTGCCTCTGGGGAAATGGGACCCAGGTTCAAGATTGGCAGCTATTAAGTGTCTGGAGGGTGATTCAGATTTCAGACAGGGGCTCTGAAATTCAAGCCTTTTGCTACAACCGAGCCTCTAGTAAATTTGCTACAACAACATTGTCATTTTACCTTAGGCTGTTTTACTCTGGTTTCTTGTCTCTCCTAGGAATACCGGGAGTTCCTCTCTTCAAATTTTTGATGACCACTTTTTCCATAAAAGGCCACTTAAAACCTGGAGTTCCTACTTAAAGCTTAGACGCAGTACATCACTGTACTTTTCCTTTAGGGGACTCATTTCTCCTATCTCTGCCGCCAAAGCCAGAGGAGGGGGAGGGAGGGACAGTCAGGGACAGGGAGGGAGAGAGAGGAGCAGAACCACCCCCGCCTCCATTTCAGGCATAAGCTGGGTACTCACGGCAAACTCCCTGGGCTGGGGCCCCGGGTCTTCAGCACTGCATGGCTTCCTATCCGCAGGAAGTGCTGTCTGAAGATCACAGCGACCTGATCAATATTGGCCAGGTCAGTTCCTGGAACGGGGTGAAGACTTTGTGCAACAAACAGGAAGGGACTTTTTTTTTTTTTTTGATGGATCTGTCCTGCCTGCCTGTCCTACAGAGTGAATTAAGGGACCCGGCTCCCTTTGAGGCTGTTCCAATACCCGTGAGAACACCAAGGCTCGAGACGTTGTTGTTGCCGAAATCACCACTGATGTTTTGCGTGTTCCAGACAGCGTGCCTCACGGCTCACCCTAAGGATGAGAGTGCGAGGCGCTCACTACTCCCATCGTGATCATCGTGTCGCAGCCAGTGTAAACCAGACCACTGTGCTGCACACTCGAACACATACGGTGCCGTGTAGACTACTTCTCAATAAAACTGGACGAGAAAACAAAGGGAGAGAGGAGCACAGTCACCCCCCCCTTCCGGGACATTAAATTCCTTAACTCAAGAAGTGGGTGGCGAGACGCCAATGTTTTACTGATTCTTGCCATCCCAATACTTTACTGATCTTTAAAAAAATTTTTTAGAATGAGAGCATGCCTGGGGGAGGGGCAGAGGGAGAAGGAGAGAGAGAGTCCCAGGCAGGCTCCCTTGGCCAGCACAGAGCCAGACATGGGGCTCGATTTCATGAACCACGAGATCACGACCTGAGCCAAAATCAAGAGTCGGACACTTAACCTTCTGAGCCACTCAGGCTCCCCTTTACTGATCCTTTAAATAAATACTGTCCATATATAGGAAAAGAAGAAGACAGAAGGAAATTAGAAAACAAAGCAACGTCTTCTTTCTTGCTATTTTGAATCCCCATAACGTGGGCCACTGACTCTTGTTCACCACGAATCACCCAAGATCTACAACGAAGCCTGAAACTAAATGAGTGTTTTGTGTGAGTGAAATTTCAGTGATGGAAAGTCACCTCAGGGAGACGTCTATGTTCTTCTTTGTAAATTTTTGTATTCACCTAATTTCTCACAAAGAGCCTATATCTTCTGTATATAAAAAAAATACCCCACAATAAAAGGTTAGAGTAGAATTACATAATCGTACGCATAAAGCACAATCAAAGCACGGACAGGTTGGCACAGTGGTCTCAATCGACAGGGTCTTTTAAAACACAAAGGGCCCTCAGGAGACCGAATCTTCTTCTCCAGTGGGGCGGGGCCGGAGGCACCTCTGTCCTGTCTGGTGTGGGGTACAAGAAAGCCCCGGGAGGAAAGCTGCAGGTGCCCAAGGTGGGACCCCATCAGTGTGCGCTGGAGCGATGAAGGCCAAGGACATTTGGATGCCTGCTACACCCACCAACATTTGAGACCCCACCCCTGGGTCTAGAGCAGTGCCGAGAACCTACTAGATGTTTTGTAAGGACGCATTTGCAGCACAAATAAACAAGACAATTGAAGTAGATGGCTAGAGTTTTCTTCTTTTTCTCCTCTAATAGGAATCCAGTTCACTCTCAGCTTGCACACAAGTTACTTGGCCCTTTGCAGTAGCTTACCACACGTTCGGGGAAGGAGACCTCATTCTGGGAGTCTCGCATTTTGGATTCCGTTCCAGACACTGGCATGTAGAGCCCACCTCACGCAGCTGTGTTGGGAAGCAGATGTGATTTTATGTGGGCAGGGTCTCCACTGTCCTTGGCCCACAGCAAGCAGGGAGCAAGAGCAAGAAGAAGGGAGAGTAAGTGAGCAAGAGAGAGAGAGAGAGAGAGAGAGAGAGAGAGAGAGAGAGAGAGGGAGAGAGGGAGAGAAATTCTAAAGAACTGATTATGGAGGATATGGAGGATGGCAAGTTCAAAATCTGCCTGGGGGGGGGGGCCCTCAGCTGGAGACCAGGATGAGTCGATGTTGGAGTTCAAGTACTACCGCCATCTGCTGGTGGAATTCCCTTTTGCCTGGGGGAGGTCTGTCAGCGGACCTTCTACTGATTGGATAAGGCCCACGCACATCATGGAGGACATTCTGCTTTATCCAAAGTCCCCCAATGTAAATGTTAATCTCCTCCAAAAACACCTTCACAGAAACATCCAGAACAAAGTTTGACTACATATGTGGCCGCCCTGGCCCAGCCAAGTTGACACAAAATTAACCATGGGAAAGGAGGTTGAGCACCATCTCTTAGGGGATTCTCACCTTCCTTCCTGGAGTGAAAATCTTTGACCTTGGTGCACCGACACCTCACCTGTACATCCCATCTCAGAGTCAAAGAGCATGAAGGTGCGCTCTGACACGCTTTCAGGGATGTGAACCCATGTGGTCTTCACCTTCGCCTTGGAATCACACTAGCTCATTGCCAAGGGCAGGATAAAGCCTATCCTGGCCTCCCGTGAAGGCATCATGTGTTGCGGCACCATGGTCTGTGAGGTGGCACAGTTTCCCATGACACTGGGACAGCCGGGCTTTGCTGAGCCTACAGAACTGACCTGGGTGAGGCGCCTGAGTGGCTCAGTTGGTTAAGCGTCCGACTTCGGCTCAGGTCATGATCTCACGGTTGGTGGGTTCAAGCCCCACATCGGGCTCTGTGCTGACAGCTAGCTCAGAACCTGGAATCTGCCTTCAGATTCTGTGTCTCCCTCTCTCTCTGACCCTCCCTGGCTCTCTCTCTCTCACACACACACACACACACACACACTCTTTCTCTCTCTCTCCCTCTCAAAAATAAATAAAAACAAAAATTAAAAAAAAAAAAAAAGAACTGACCTGGGTGTCTATTCTTTTCAGTCTGGCCCAGGCCTTTTCCTTACATGTGCCAATATATATTTATTTTGCTTCACAGTTTAGTGTGAGACGCCAGGGCCCTACCCTCTCCATGCACACCCTTTAGCTTACAGGGCATCAGGGCTGAACAGTGTGTGAGTGCCCTTCAGCACGTAGGACACAACGCTCTCCATGGACACCATCCACGCTGTAGGACACGAGGCCCTCAGCCACCTCTGTGAGCACCGCTCTCTCTGCTTTGGCCATAGGATCTGCTTGGATGTGAAACACGCACAAGTGGGGATCTCCAGGCCTTCCTCCACCTGCTTAAGCCGCCGACATCACTTCCTCCACATTTTCTAGAACAATCTACCTTACTGCTCTTCTCTCAGCTGAGCGTCCTGCCGGAGCTACTTCTCCAGGCCTCTCCTCTCTTGGAGATTGTGGGACACAGATGGCATGCTCTTTTCTTGGTCATTCGGACACATTTGTTAAATGAAGGAAAGTTCAAGCCCAGACGTGACTCCTCTGGTAACAAATGGAGTCCCCTCAAGGTCACATCATCCCCAGAAAGGAAAACGTGTGCTTCCTGTCCTAAACTGCACCACGGCTGGACTGGCAGTGGACTCTTTGGCTCTGGCCTCCCTCATCCCTCTCCTGGCTCCGAGATCTAATGCCCTGCCTCCAGGTGGCCCCCACTTGGTCATGTCTTCACATGGCTGCCCATTGTGCCCTGTTCTTGGAATCCAATCTCATCCCTGGCCTTGCCTTTTCAGCATGGCCCCCTGGCTCTCTACCTGCATAGTTCTATTTCACCCTCTGATCTAGTCTTCTCTGGATTCCTAAACTGAGCTAGCCCACCCAGGTGAAGTCCAGCCTCCTGGATGTCGCTCTTGGGTCAGCTTGTTGGCTCAGTGTCTTTGCCAGTGATGCCCATGACCTCTGGGTCTGACCTCTGTTGCCACCATCAGACCCCATGATTGTATGTCCAAGGCAAGTCATGGCCAGCCAGGTAGTATCCAAGTCCCAGCCTCCCCTACACACACACACACACACACACACACACACACACACACACACACACACACACACACACACACACTCCATTCTGTGCATGGTCACCCTCCTGGCTCTTTCCATCTCATCCATTTGACTTCTCGTCCTGTGAGAAGCAATGATGACTATCTCATAAGAGATCTGGACAGAGAAGGTTCTGCCAACATAGTTGGGGGCCTTTGCCTTCTTAGGTTTCCTATTTCCCCTTGGAGCTGGATGGACACACAGAAGCCCACTGAGGCATTTGTGGGTGCTGACCCCTCCTGTCTGTGGTAGGGCTCTGCCTCTACGCCCCCAGCTTCCTGCCTGGGCTGCCTGGCAGGGTGGATGAGGGACGGGCTCTGATTGTCAGCTGGGCTGGGCAGGACGCAATGCCAAGGAGACACCCACACCCAGAAGAGGCCCTCTCACACCCAGCTCACACCCCTCAGATCCCTGCCCTGCGTATGTCTGTCCTTTCTCAGGACAGAAGATGTACCCATCAACTGTCCCTTACCCCCCTCCCCCCTCATCCTTATCTTGCTCTGTTCCGGGACAGAAGACCAGCAAAGACAACCCAGCCCAACTCCATTCTCAGACCACAGTTCTCAGACTCAGCTTCTTTGGATTCAATAGCAGTGAAATTTACCCACTGTATTCAGGAACACCTGGATTCCAGCTTCGCGGAGCCTGGCCCGTCGCTACTCAACAGTGGGGTTGAAGACTTTCCCATGAGGAGTGCTCTTTGAGTCATCCAATCCTCCACGAGTAGGAAGGGTCTGTTGAATTTCACCACCAAGGGGGCTGCCATATGTGTGAAGGGGGGTGGCGTTATCCGAGTCCACGTGCTTGGGGGCATCTGTCTTGCCCTCCTTGAGCACCTCCATTGTGGCTTCCTGCATCGCCTGGGGAGAAGCAGGTCCTCTCAGCTCTGGCAGTGAGCTCGCCCGGCTGGCTCAAGAGCAGGTCAGGGCCGTGTGCCCAGCTGGACCAGTGCGGCCTGGGGCAGGGGCCAGCTGCCTCCACAGCTGAGGGCAGGTGGGGGAAAGCTGGCCCCCATTCCCGAAGAAACACCCAAGGCTCTCGGCTGTCTGACCCGTCCTTCAAGGCCAGGTGCCTCAGCGAGGGGTTCACACTAACTGCTGAGTTCGCTTTCCCCCCGGTGTAGGCAGATGGTTCCAGGAGTTTGGGTGTTTACATGAGAGAAAAGGGGAATTAAGGCTCAGAGGGTAGTGGGGTGGTCTGAAGGCCTAGGCAAAACCCCTTGAGCTCACACCCTGAGCCGAAGTCAAACTCCTAACCGACTGAGCCACCCAGGCGGCCCTCAACTTGGCATCTTTAAATCAAGCATCAGAGGGGCGCCTGGGTGGCTCAGTCGGTTAAGCGTCAGACTTTGGCTCAGGTCATGATCTCATGGTTTGTGGGTTCGAGCCCCGCATCAGGCTCTGGGCTGACAGCTAGCTCAGAGTCTGGAATCTGCTTCTGATTCTGTGTCTCCCTTTCTCTCTGACCCTCCCCTGCTTGTGGTGTCTCTCTCTGTCTCTCAAAAAGTAAATAAAAGACATAAAAAAAAATCTAAATCATGCGTCAGAAGCTTTTCGCCGCTGCAGGATGGCGGTGTTCTCGAGAAACCGATGACAAGCCCTCCAGCCACAGCCTCGGCGTCCGCGACTCGCCTCCTGCCCAACCACCGGGTGTTGTTCCCTCCTAACCACTTCTCCGAGCTACAGCGATGAAGATCGTGTCCATCTTTCCCCTGTTCCTTCTGCCTTCTGACCTCCCCCGGGGCTCCAGCATGTGACCCTGCGTGTGGACCCGCCTGCTCTCTTGGGAATTGTAGGTAACACAGCTCCTTCTAAAGGCAGCTGGTCTGGGTCTGCCATCTGACCGTATCTGATTTAAACAAGTCCTGCACATGTTTCAAAACACCGGAGAGAACCGAGAGCTCACCAAGCTGGCAAAATCAATTTTATGACTGTCCTTGCCCCTGCTTGCTAATGCAAGTCTGAATGGGCGCGGGAATGACACTGAGGCTGGCTTTCACGGTCACGGGCCCCCTGGGGACAAGGCGGTGGGGAAGGAGGCTGGCGGCCCTCAGCCACCCTCGACTCCTGGGGGCTCCCAATGGCCATGGAGCCAGTAGTTGGACACAGCAGACGTGACTTTCCCTGGTGCCTCATGCCCGCCACTTCCTGTGTGCCATCATAGGGCTGCGCCCAGCATGTGCACGGAGCCAGTCCTCCCCAGGGGCCCCTCAGAGGACATCGCTGGCTCCGCACCCTGGTTTTGTGGGCAGAGCATTGTGAGTGTGGCTAAGTTTGGTGCGGGCAGCACTCTGAAGGTCAGTGTGGGAGCCCCCCATAGGAGAATACTTAGAACATTCTCCAACACGAGAACCCGGCGTTGGCCCCAGGGAGCCCCTGGGGTTCATTGTGTCTGCTCTCTGCTCTCCTGTTTGTACAGGCCTGACAAGGCCTGGCTGCAGAGCCGAGACACCCACTCCAGACAGGACACTCCACCCAGACACAAGCCCTCCATCTTCCTCCAACTGGCTCAGTGGAACTCCCCACCAAACCCGGGCCTCTATCTTCAGCCAGCAACGCTGACGTCCCTGACCCTCTCTGAGCCCGGTTCTGCCACATCAGTCACAAGGACCTCTTTCTGCCCCCATGTGCCTGCTCATTGTTGACTCAGGCCTTGTGCTCACAGAAGCACTTGCCCTGCCCCACTCCGCTCCGGCACTCGCCGCTCTGTTCTCTGCCTTCACAGTCTCCAACATTCTTTTTTCTTTAATTTTTAATTTTTAAATTTTTAATGTTTATTTCTGAGAAAGAGACAGACAGAGCATGAGCAGGGGAGGGGTACACACAGAGACAGAGGGAGACAGAGGATCTAAAGCAGACTCCAGGCTCTGAGCTGTCAGCACAAAGCCTGACACAAGGCTCAAACCCACAAACTGCGAGATTATGACCTGAGCCACTCGGGTGCCCTCCACGGTTTATTTGTTTATAGGTTTGGTTGTGGTCAGTCACCCCCGTCTAGGCCCAGGAGTCCAGGGATGTTGTCTATCTGATTCACTCCTAGCACCTACTATATTCTCAGTGAGTTTCTGTTGAAATGGATGAATGAATCCATGCAGCCACTGAAATATCACCTCAAGACAACCAGGCCACTGGGACTTCCCGGACAAACCATTATCAGATTAGTGCCCTGAGGGCATGCGCCAGCATTGTTCTTGGCTGAATTCACACTTTAAGTTTGTTGAGTTTATTACAATAATTTTGTAATAAAGGTGACTGACCTGCATATTAGCATTCCCAGGGGCTCTGAGGAATGGGAATGTGCCAACCAGAAGCATCCATGAGGCTAGTTGCTTGGATTTGTAAACCATTGATTGGGGGTTAATGAGCTTCTGTTTGTGACCCTGATCTCTGCAGATCTGATGACTGAGCCTTAAAGGTGGCATCTCAGCAGAAAATGCAGCTCTGCCGGGGTCAAGGGGATCCTCAGGGCAGGAGGGGACACGTCCTAAAGTCACACCGGGAGCATTATACAAAGTGGTTTGTTTCCTGGACATTTTCAACAGGTTCTCAGCCGGCAGGATCTTTCCCCCTAGGATTTAGTGGGATTTTCAACTTTCCCTAGAAAGAGAATGGCCTCTGTGGCTCTGTTTATCAGCAGCAGCAAGAAGGACCTATTGAAGCGGATGACGGTGTGAGAGGGGCCGTCCTTTGACCGGACTATGAGCTTGGTGGCGGTGGCTGCCGCGGCCTCCGTCCCCTCCTCGCTGACATCCAGCACAGCCTTGTGGGCAGCCTGCCAAGGAAAGACAAATGTCAGCGGTCCCCGGGGGGGCACCTTTATGTAACTGAACTTTGGGGTTCTGCCTGGGAATGGCGATGCCCCCCTTGAGGGGCTTCAAGCTTACATAGGACGGAAGCCTGGCATTAGGTTTGTAGTTGCTGTTATACCCATCAACTGGCTTTTAAGTGTGGAGTTGAGTGGTTACAAATTCACACAGAAGGACCTAGGTTTGAGTCCCAGCTCTGTCACTTATTGTTGCAAAAGTTATTTAGATGCTGCAGGCTTCACCCTCCAAATCTCTGGAAGGGTTATCCCACAAAGTCATCGGTTGATTAAGGGAGATCACACCAAGTATGTGCGTGATTGTACTGCTACATGGGTGCCCTGGAGACACAGGGAGGTGTTATGAGGTGCTGGATCCCTCTGGGTCTCCTAGAGAAGAGACTTACCCAGGGGCTCATGTTCTTCCAAGCTTCAGGGGGCCTGAGAATTCCTGACATTTACAGTCACTGTTGTTCAGATGTGCATATAAACACATAATGGGAAAAGGACCATTACACTTCGTGTATTCCATCGGGACTTCTTATTCTTTCCCCAGACACCAATGACAAAGGTCCCTTTCCGTGATCCAGGACCACTTCTGTCCATTATAATGTATTATCAAAATCTATTTTTAAGTCAGGGATCAGAAACCCATAAGCAGACAGGGACTAGATAGGGAGACCGCTTGTAAGAGCAGGGAGTCCACCGGGCACCTGGAGGGCCCACCGTCCCTAAAAGGGATACTCATGGCTCAGCTCCTGCTGGTGGATGCTATGTAGGGGGTTGGGCTCACTGTTGCCATGTGGGACCTGGACTCTGTGATTTGTTTCAAGACAATCAGAAATCTGTAATTTCAGGTACAACATCCTACATGTTAGAAGTTGGCTGTCTCTTTCTTTTTAACACTGGAGGCCCAACACAACCCATCTACAGGGTGCTAATGGCCCACAGGCAGTAGGCTAGACTGCAGTGTGAGGACCCAGACTGCAGGGGGCCAAGGTCAAATGCCAGGTGGCCACTTGCTCAGCTGCATGGGTATTGAGGTAGACATGCTACTTTCCCAGGACCGGCCTGATTTTCAGAGAACTGTGTGGTTGGACCTGAGGAACATTTGTTTGAAGAGGGACAAAAGTTGCCTGTGTATCAGAGGTGTGATGGCCATAAAGCCACAGCCCGGCCTGGCAGCCATGAAACCCATCCCTCCTTCTGCCCTAGAGAAGTCACGGTGCCTCTCAGGGTCTTTTTCCTTATCAGTGAGATGTGAGAGCTTCATTAGGCGTTGGAGGCTCTTCCCGCTCTTCCTGCTCAGGCAAAGGTTTCTGTAAACCAACTCACTTTGGAAAGTTGCAGGAAGCCTGTCTTTGTGATTCCAGAAAAATCCGCATTTTCATTAAAGGCATCCCAGATGCCCATCTTCGGGAGGATGGTTTCCAGGTCATAGGAGGCAGAAATGGAAAATTTCGGAATGAACACCTCTAGCCACCTGTGGAGATGGAGAAAAGGAAAAGTGAGGTCACAAGCCCCTTGGTCTCTATCTCTGCTTCTAGGTGGCCTTTTGGGAGACTCTGTTCTTCCTCTAGGTATTGCTGCTAAAGTAGTCAGTGCATCCCTGACAACCAAGCCAGGTAGCTCTGGAGGCAAAGCCCCTTAGCTGAGCAAGTCTGGCCCT
Organism: Helogale parvula; assembly: GCA_004023845.1. Taxonomy (NCBI): domain Eukaryota; kingdom Metazoa; phylum Chordata; class Mammalia; order Carnivora; family Herpestidae; genus Helogale; species Helogale parvula. Next base: position 107,752 of record PJEM01003891.1, on the reverse strand, counting down.
GAAGATAAATGAGATGAAAGGGGGCGCCTTAATGAAGTAAGGGACAGAGAATACACAGTGGTCCAGCAAGGGAGACTGAGGCGCAGACCAATGGGGGCGTCAGGCAGTGATGGAAGTGTGTCTGTCCTTCCTGGCCCAGAGTGTCCCCCATCCCCAGCCCTTCCTGAGACAAACCCTGCTAACCTACAAGAGCAGCAGAGTCAACAGAACTTTCTGCAAGGGTGGAAATATTCTCTATTTGTGCAGTTCCCTATTTTAGCCACTAGCCACACAGGGTTATATTGAGCAGCTTAAATGTGACTAGTGCCAATAAAGAAAAAACATTTTTGTTTTACCTAATTTTAGCTAATTTAAATTTACATAATGACAGGGGGTTAGGGGCTACTACATGGAACACGTCCCTACAGGTCAAAGTAAGTTTTTCTTCCTTGTCAATAATTTTCCTGAACCAAGAGTGAACAGCTTGCGTTTACTGAGCATTTACTGTGTGCCAGGCATTGTCCCAGATAGTTATATTCATTTCCATTTTAAAGATGTCAGAACTTACTTTTAATGCTTTGTACAAGGTCATGTATTTGGTGAGTCACAAAACTGAAAGCACAAAAGTGTTGGATGGACACTCAAGTCCTCACTGATGGGCATCAGCACAATGGACAGCTCTCTCTTCCCTGTTACTTTGCCTGCACCGGCCTGGCCATCTCCTCCCTGCTCTGTCTGTTGCTCTTTAAAGACTGACCCTGCCCCAGCCTCCGTGCTGTCTCCTTTGTCCAGCCCTGGTTGCGGTCAGAGAAGAGAAGAAACCTCTGAAGGATCCGACAGTGTTCCTTAATTTGCACCTTCACCTCTTTGCCAGGACTGTTTCCTTTGCCAAAGGTGGTCTTCCTACCGGTCCCTTCATGTCCCATCTATGCTCCTGACTCAGATGCACCATTTCCTTGAAGCCTTCCTTCCATCTCAGCTACAACTGATCTCTCTTTGCTCTGAAGCTCCCTAGCACTTTGCTTGCCTCCCCCTGGGCATTGATCTTTGTCTTTCTTGAATTATAGTTATCCCGTTGCTGTCTTTTCTCCTCTTGGACTGTGGGCACCTGGGAATGATGCCAACAATGCCAGGAATATATTGCTAAGAGATTGTTTGTAAGGCTTTGATATACTTTTGTATCTTACAGTTAATATCCTTTTGATACTCTATAATACTTACAGAACTAATAACAATCTGGGGTCCCTGGGTGTCTTATTTGGTTAAGTGAATGGCCCTTGATTTCAGCTCAGGTCATGATCTTGTTGTTCTTGGATTCAAGCCCCACATCGGGCTCTGCACTCACAGTGTGGAGCCTGACGCTTTCTTTCTCTCCCTCTCTCTCTGCCCCTCCCCAGCTCATTCTCTCTCTCTCTCTCTCTCTCAAATAAATCAAGAAACTTAAAATAAAAAGGAAAAAAAAAAGAACTAATTAGTAAGTACTTTATACATAGTAACTGCTTTATCTTTTCAACAACTTATGGGCTCAGTAATATTATTATCCTCACTTTATAGGTAAGCATCAATGCTTTCTTTGCTTATTTATTTTTATGGAACCATTCCATGGAGTTTAATATTGGATAGGCTATTAGAATGAGTTTGGCTAGTGCAGAATAGCTGTAATGACATAACAGCAGGGACATATTAGCTACATGGCAGTGGGCAATCCACCTCCCTTCTCAGCCTCTACTTCGTTATGTGTGGATGGGGGTGACAGTGCTCTTCACCTGTCAGGCGGCTGTGAAGTTCACGTGGGAACACACATGCACAGTGCCAAGTTCACTACCCGGCATGCAGCTGCCGCTCAATCTGCAGGAGCAATTACTCAACAGCTGCTATCCTTGGATGCACGGCCCCATCCTTTCCCTCATTCTTGGATGTACACCATCACGTGTTTCGGGAGCCTGGAAATTGACACCAATTCCCACCTCTTCCGGAGTAAGAGGCTCCATCGCCTTAGGGTCCTGGCTGACAAGGCCTGTTCCAGCTGCCTCATCTTGCCCAGGCCAGGGAGGACAAGGAGGGCCACGGTGTTGCCGCTGTAGACCATCTGCAGCACTGAGCAGTTCAGCTCTGGATCCACCCCAAAGGCAAATTCTTCTACCTGGTGCATCATGGGGACCTTCACAGTGGTCCTCTGGCCCACCAGGAATGAAGAGCTCTTTCTTGTATATCCAGGGTTAAAGGGCTTCTCCCACTTGGCTGGCACAGAGAGAAAAGAGAGGTCTTTATGTCCAAGTGCAATCAGCAAAAATGATGAAGTAAAGATCTCTGGAAACCCTCTCCTCCATAAAAGCAATGGGAAAATTGCCAACAATGATCAGAACAAACTTCTTTAGAGCTCTAGAAATTAACCAAACTCTTTCAGCAAATTAGGGAATGGCTTGCTAAAGTAAAGCAGCTAAATCTTGGTAAGGTGGACTTTGTGGTATTTTAACTTGCCCTAGTTCCATTCCCCATGTCCTAGCTCTTCAAGAGACTTGAAAAAATAATAGTGTGTGAAACCCAGCAACCTGGCAGCCACAGGAGGGAAAAAGTAGGCCTGGAACCCTTTCAAAGACTCAGTCCCAAAATACTGTTATTTGACCTGTCTTGTGCTTCCCTGAGAGGCATCATTTGCAAAACTGTCTGTATTTGATCTGATCTGGAGCTCAACCAATGCAAAAAGCCTCTTCCTCAGAGGAAATTAGTCACAGGCAGTGATAAGTTTTGCAGCTGCCTGAGGCAGTAGATAGCAGTTGGGACAAACAACAGACTACATCAAACAGGTTAACAGTGCAAGCTGGGGGTAGGGGTGGGGGTAGAATCTGCAAAAAATGACAAGAGTAAGGACCTCTGCATAGTCACCCTTCCATAAAGGCGAGAAGGAAAATTGGCAAAAATATTCAGAATCAATTCTTTTGGAACTCTGGAAATTAATCAAAGGCTTATAGCAACCTAGGGAGGGTTAATTCAAGAAAAATGGCTAAATCTCAATGAGAACAGTCCATTTTGTGGTTGTTTTAATTTGGGCCAATCCTGTCCTCTACTCTCAAGCTCAGCAGTAGCCTTGAAAAATAGCAGCCCGTATTCCCCACCACCATTGGGAGAGGAACTGATCTGGAGGTCTTTCAAAGACTCATTTTCAAAGAATTATTATTACTTGGCCTGTCAAGTAGTTAACTGGTGGACAGTCAGTGCTTAAAGCCTTCACCCCAGGGGGTTGGAAGTTTTTTGTTAGAAACAATTACAGACAAATGTTTTAGTTTCATGGTTGCCTGAGTGAGCATAACAGATGGGACAAACAACAACAAAATGATACAAAATTCTAGGAAGAAAAGCTGAGGAATAAGGTGTCCATTGGAGCTTTGGCAATCTCCAGTGTATATACTGGGGGTTTAGAGACTTCATGCATGTGTAAAGCTGTATGCATACTTGAGAAAAAATACGAGAAGGCTCTAAATTCTCACTATGGCTGCAGGGTCCGCAGAAACACAAAGTGAAGACCGAGTCAGAGGTATAAACTGCCTGGCTGAGGGTTAATAACACACCCTACCACGCACACAAGAGTCCTCAGCAAAGCCTAGATTTGTTCGTTTTAAGCACTTAAATCTCTGCCCAATCGAGTAGCTAACCACTCGACCAACCAAAGAAGACACTTTGGTGGCCACACATGGCAAAGTATAGACTTTAAAGAATTAGTTCAGAAAAGTCACTCAAGAAACAACTACTACAGCAAGCAAAAACAACACATTCTTGGGAGGTGGTGAAGCTGATTTTCAGAGCTGTGACATTAAATTATTTTAAAAATCCAGATTTTGCAAAAAAGTATCAGACATAAAGTATGGGCTGGGAAACCTGGGTGGCTTAGTTGGTTAAGCGTCCAGCTTTGGCTCAGGTCATGATCTCACGGTTTGTGGGTTCGAGCCCTACATCGGGGTCTGTGCTGAGAGCTCAGAGCCTGGAGCCTGTCTTCAGATCCTGTGTCTCCCTCTCTCTCTGACCCTCCCCTGGTCACTCTGTCTCTCTCCCAAAAATAAATAAAAACATTAAAAAATTAAAAAAAAACAGTATGGGCTATACACAAGAAAAGAAGCAATCTGCTAATATAAGAAATAAAAGAAGTAACTGCATTAAATCTTGTGGACATTAAATGTAAATAAAGGAATACTACAAACAATTTTATCCCCACAAATTTGAAAACCTAGATGAAATATTCCAATTTTCCAAAACTTACATAAGAATAAATGGACAATATGAATAGGTCTATATGTATCAAAGAAATTGACAATAATTAAAACCTTCCAAAACAGAAAATACCAGGTCCAGATGGATTTACTAGTGAATTCCACCAAACATCTAAGAAAGAAATTATACCAATTCCTTACAATCTCTTTCAGAGGATAGAAACAGAGAAAATACTTTCTAACTTGTTCTATCAAGCCAGCATTACTTTAATGTCAAAATCAGATAAAGGCATTGCAAGGAAGGAAAACTACAGACCAATGTCTCTTATGAACATAGACGTAAAAATTCTTCACAAAATATTAGCAAGTCAAATCTGATAATGTATAAAAATAGTTATATGCTACAACCAAATGGGGTTTATCCCAGTTTTTTAAGGCTGGTTTAACATTTGAAAATAAATTAATGAAAGTCATCATATCAAGATGCTAAGCAAGAAAAATTAATAGATGAAGCAAAAGCATTTGACAAAATCCAACACTATTCACAATAAAACTATTTATTCTCAGTAAACTAGGAATAAAGGGGGGAGAACTTCCTCAATTTGATAAAAAAAAATAGCTACAAAATGCCCACAGCTGACATCATACTTAATGGTGAGAAACTCCAAGCTTTTCCACTAAGGTCAGGTATCATGCAAGGATGTCCCCTCTTGCCACTTCTGGCCAACATTTTACTGGAAGTTCTAGCTAATGCAATAAGGCAAGAAAAAGAAATAAAGTATACAGATTGGGAAGAAAGAAATAAAACTGTTTGCAGATGACATGATCGTCTATGTAGAAAATCCAAGAGTTAACAAAGAAAAGAACCCATGGAGCTAATAAAGGATTACAGCAAGGTTGCAGGATACAAGATTAATATGCAAAGTCAATTGCTTTTCCATATGCCAGCAATGAATAAGTGGAGTTTGAAATTAAAAACATAATACTATTTATATTTGCATCCAAAAAAATACTTGGCTATAAATCCAACAAAATATGTGCAAGATCTATATGAAGAAAATTATAAAACTCTGATAATAAAAATGAAAGAACTAAATGAATGGAAAGATAGTCCATGTTCATGAATAGAAAGTCTCAGTGTTGTTAAGATGTCAATTCTTCCCAACTTGATCTATAGATTCAATGCAATCTCAGTAAAAACCATTGCAAGTTATATTATAGATATTAACAAACTAATACCAAGGTTTATATCAAAAGCAAAAGACCTGGAATAGGCAATACATTATTGAAGGAGAAGAACAAAGTTGGACGACTCACACTAACCAGCTTCAAGACTTACTATAAAACTATAGTACTCAGGACAGTGTGGGATTGGTGAAGAATAGACAAATGAACCAATGGAACAGTGAGAGCTTACAAATAGACCCATGTAAATATAGTCAACTGATCTTTGACAAAGGAGCAAAGGCAATGCAATGGAGCAAAAATAGTCTTTTCAACAAATGGTTTTGTTGAAACTGAGATATTCATATGCAAAGAAAAAAAGAATTTAGACACATACTTTACATCTTTTTTTAAAATTTTAACGTTTCTTTATTTTTGAGAGAGACAGAGAGAGCACAAACAGGGAGAGGCAGAGAGAGAGGGAGACACAGAATCCGAAGCAGGCTTCAGGCTCTGAGTTGTCAACACAGAGCCTTATTTGGGGCTCGAACTCATGACCTAGAGATCATGACCTGAGCTGAAGTCAGATGCTCGACCAGCTGAGCTACCCAGGCATCCCCATACTTAACATCTTTCACAAAAAATTAACTCAAAATGGACCACAGACCTAAACATAAAACACAAAACTATAAAACACCTAGAAGATAATATGGGAGAAAAACTAGATGTCCCTGGGTAAGGCAATAACATTTAGATATAACACCAAAGGCACAATCCATGAAAGAAATCACAGATAAGCCAAACTTCATTAAAATTTAAAACTTCTGCTCCGTGAAAGATGATGTCAAGAGAATGAAAAGCCAAGAGACAGATGAGGAGAAAGTATTTGTAAAAGATGCACCTGATAAAAGACTGTTATCCAAAATATACTAAGAACTCTTAAAATGTAACAATAAGAAAACAAGTAAGTGGATTAAAAAAGTGGGCTAGCCACCCTGACAGATATCTTGTCAAGGAAGATATGCAGATGGCAGATAAAGATGAAATGATGGATGTTCCATATCATATGTCACCAGGGAAATGCAAACTGGAACAGCAATGAGATATCAACAAAACACCCATTCACATGGCCCAAATCGAGAAGACTGACGACACCAAATACTGGTGAGGATGCGGAAAAACAGGAACTCTCACACGCTGCTGGGACAGATGCAAAAATGGCACCGCCATTTTGGAAGACACTTTGGTGATTTCTTTCCAAACCAAACATATTTTTGCCAAACAATCCTGCAATCATGCTTCTTGGTATACGGAATTGAAAACTGTATCCCCACAAAGCCCTGCACGTATTATATGATTCTATTTATATATAATGTCCAGAATAGGCAAATCTATAGAAACAAAAAGTATATTCTTGTTTCTGGGGAAGAACGTAAATGAAGAGTGAGTGCTCGTGGACCGGGGATCTCGTGTTGAGGTGATGAAAATGTTCTGGAATTACATAGTGGACGTATTTGCACAACCTTGTGGATATGCTAAAAAGAAAGCCCACGGAATTGTACAATTTAACACGGTGGACTTTGTGGTATATGACTTATATCTCAATAAGAAATAAGATTAAATTAACTAGAACAATGTACATAATAGGGGCTCGTGGCATATTGATTATTTTTCGTTCCCCTCCCTTCTTGCAAAATGGATGGAGAAATGGGTGGAAAGATGAGCGAGTGCATAGAAGGAAAGATAAATGGGGGCTGGGTGGGTGGCAGGAGGGAGACAGACAGGAAGGGAAGGAGAGAGAGGAGAAGCAGGGAGGGATGACACAATAGCATCCATGACAACTCTGCCCGGGAGTCCAGCACCAGCGCACAATGTTGGCTTTATCATCACCCATCCAGTTAAGAGAGCCTCACACATCAGGCACACGGCCAGGATCATGGAGTAAGTCAGGGGCAGAGATGGACTCCAAACCCAGGGCTGTCTGACTGCAAAGCCCACATCCATTCTGCCGCAGCGCGGTGTCTTTGCAAACTGTAAAGCTCGAGACAGATGCCCGGGGGATGTGAATGGCAGTTAACTTGGCCTGTCTACACTTGCATACCTATAAAAGTGCTCTCACCTTTAGATTTGCTTCTTAAGCTGGGTTGTCAGAGAACTCTGTGTCTTTCCTTGAAAATCTTCAGGGGGCACTGGGGCGGCTGCTGGTAGCAAGAGATGAGGTCCTTACTCACAAGCTAGTTTCCAGAAGATTGTTTTCGTGGCTTCCCACTGAGGCCAGTGTCAGCCTCTCAGAACACATAATTGAGCTATCCAGACACAGAGCTGAGTTTAATTGATAAACTCAAGCTAGGAGAGGGAGCAGGAGGTATCCACGGTCATGGAGCCAGCTTGTTACAAAGCTGATTCAAACTCAGCCTTTCCATTACTTCGCCATACTCTCTAGGGCTTGTCTAGCTTGCTTATTCAACGCGGGGAGGGGGGCAGTAAGAAGAAACAACATTAACATCAAAGTCAGCCTCTCAGAGCCTTACCTTTAAAGAAAATGTGGTTCACCAGGACCATGGCCGTCAGAGGTTCAAGGTCTTGGATTAAGTCTACAACCTTCCCTTTGGTCTCCTTCTCCACATAGCTGTTGATCCTCTTCCGGGCGGTGGTGGTGCTAGAGAAATCTGTGGAAAAGACTTTCGACTCATACAGCCTCCTGACGTTGTCCAAGAAATTTGTCTGTAGGGGCAGCTCCTTTTTGACGAAGAGGACACTCCCCACCCTCAAGTCCAAGTCTTTGCTGGGGACACGGAGTGAGTGGAGCAGGTGCTGGAAGGCCTGGTGGATGGCGGACTCGGGCACGTGTGTGAGGTTGAACCCCAGGCTCTGCAGGATCTGGGTCTTGGTGGCTGAGCGGGCGCCGAGGGAGAGCATGGCCAGGGAAGCAGAGATACTCAGTGGGGAGAAGAAGACGTTCTGACCCGGAGCCTTCAAAACCAGCCCCCGGTACAGGCGGAAGGCGAAGTTGGTGTTGCTGGAAGATGCCTGGGAGGTAGCGGTGTTCCTTGTGGGGGCAGGGCAGGGGGGTCCTTGGCTGGGGACTCTGGCGGGGGGTACACAGTAGACGGGAGCACAGACGCTGACCACTAGGAAAAGTCGATAAAAGGAAGATGCCATTGTGGGACGAAGTAAGTCTGCAGGAGAGGAAAGAACCACCGAGGGAAGTAAGCCGAGGGTCCAGCCTGGAATCAGGGGCCTTGCGACACCCCATCCCATGAGCGAAGGAACAGGGCCACACTGGACGGTTGACAAAGCTATCACGCAACCTCCTGGGGTCTCGCAACCCCTCCATGCAGATATTATTGTCTTTGTTTCACAAACAAGTAAACAGGCCTCAGACAGGCATGGGGGGCTGTGTGTGAGCTTGGTGGTGTCGAAGAGGAAGCCACAGGCCCACATGCTGTCACTTACACCAAGTTCCCAGCTGGGCTTATAACCTGATCCAAGCACAATTTTAACTTTCCCTTGAACTATATCTTAACCAGTCAGTCAGGAATTTTTCCACCAGGGGCACCTGGTGCTCAGTCAGTCAAGCGGCCAACGTCAGCTCAGGTCATGATCTCATGTCAGTGAGTTCGAGTCCCGCATCGGGCTTCTGTGCCGACAGCTCAGAGCCTGGAGCCTGCTTCGGATTCTGTGTCTCCGGCTCTCTGCCCCTCCCCCACTTGTGCTCTGTCTCTCCCAAAAATAAATAAATGTTAAAAAAAAAAAAAGGAATTTTTCCATCAGGCCAAAGGAGGATGAGGTCATCTGCATGGGGAAACCCGTTGCCTTTCCACCAGGAGGAGACGTCTGGCCCCAGAACAATCCTTTTCTCTTGCCAAGACCCTCCTCCCCAAGCCTTCCTTCGGCAAAAACTTGCCACTTTGTACTCTTCCCGGCAGCGCCCCTCTCTTTCTAGACAGGGTGCTGTGGGAGGTGTTTCATCGGGCCACTCAGATCTTCAATGTTTCCGCGGTGGAACTGTCATTAGCAGCAGCGGCCCGAGACGTGGACAGCCAGGCAGGGGCCAGAGCCTGAGCACGACCTCGGAGCTCCGTGTGGAGAGTGGTGGCCTCGCACAAGCCCCACTGTCTTCCCCGCCTGTCCCCCTCCCCCCATCTGTGAAAGACGGTGGAGGGGGGGCTCCGAGGAAGAAGTGAGATGGTCTGTGTAACACCCAGCACGGCTGTGGCCAGAGAGCATGACGTCACAGCTGCCTCCCCCGGCCCCGCCCCCTGTTTGTGGCCGCTGTTGTGGTTTTTCGGTCCTCGCCTAGAAGCAAGGGTGAAGGGCAGGCCTGTTGTCCCCGAATATTCCTGACTGTGGGAAGGGATGGGGTTGAGGGATGAGAAAGCCAGCCGTGCCCAGGGGTGAGGCACCACAGAGCAGCAGGGGCCCGTGTCCCTCTCTGAGCAGGTGCGGGTGCGGGTGGGGGTGGGGCCCTCAGGGCACCTGCTAAAGTGGGCGGTACCTCCCAGAGGACCCACAGCCTCATCAGCAGACTTGGCCTTGCCAGAGGAGACCTGACTCCACGCCCCAAGCCCTGGGCTGAGAAGGGGAGACCGGCCTGGACCAGTAGCCCCATCAGGCCGTCAACTAGTAAATGTCTTGGTCCCTCATGGCCCTGACCTTTGGCAAGCCGTTGCTTCTCTCTGAGCCCCGGGGAGGTGACCTCAAAGGGGTCGTGGCCATGGGCCTCAAGGGGCAGATCCTTATGCTCTTGAGGTCAGGCTCTGACGAAAGCTTGTTCATTAGGCTCTTAAAAGCCAACCTCCAGGGATGCCTGGGTGGCTCAGTCGGTCGGGCGGCCAACTTTGGCTCAGGTCATGATCTCACAGTTCGTGGGTTCAAACCTCGCTTCGGGCTCTGTGCTGACAGCTGAGAGCCCAAAGCCGGTTTCAGATTCTGTGTCTCCCTCTCTCTCTGCCCCTCCCCTACTCATGCTCTGTCTCTCTCTGTCTCAAAAATAAATAAACTATAAAAAATTTTAAAAAAGCCAACCTTGCACCCTTCGTCTCTCCCCACCCCCCTGCACTGTCCCCCTCTGTCTGTCCCTTCTGTCTCCCAGGCCCACAGAGGCCCTCGCCCCTCTCTCTACTGTGATGTGACAGCTGCCCGGGACTGTGTGAGTCCTGTCTCAGTGAGAGGGACACTCTGTCCTTCCTACACCTGCCCCTCTCTGGACCCCTCTCTCCCGGAGGCCACTCCCTTCCCCCCACCTTTCACATTCTCTCCCCTGCTCCATTCCCCGCTTAGCTCCCAGCTGTGGTCACTCCACCACCCTGCAGACGGGGGAGCTTTCCAGCCGAAAAGTTCCTGTGTCCCTCCCCTACTCGGACTCCTCACTGACTGTGGGAGGAACGGCCAAGCACCTGCCGTTCAAGGTCCTTTTCCGTCGGGCTCCGACTTCCCTCCCCAGCTTCATCCTCAGGCACAACGCTGTCCGAGTCTCCTGGAAAGGCTGCATGGCCCTCTGCCCCGACACCCCGCCCTGTCTTCATTTGCCTCCTGATCCAGCTGGAGAGTCTGAGGGCTTCATTCCATCTGAAACCCTGCACTCCCTATGATGTGCACTGTGGCAAGGCCCCAAACTGGAAATAACCCACCAGTCTGCTCCTTCTTTGCCAACATTGGAGACACAGAGGCTCAGCAAGGCAGCTTGGTCCGCGATGAAGCCCCAGCCACTAATTTTTATTTGCCTGGCAACGGAGCACGGTCACCTCGCTCTCCCATTAACTATAGGGCACATCTCATTTTTTTCTGTTTCCTACCGATGGACTCATCACTGTCCACAAATGCATGTGCACACACACACACACACGCATGTACCGGTCAGACCACCCTGCCTCCTACCTCCCATGAAAGACCGCCAGTAAAGGAACCTATCTTACCGCCCCCCTCCACCCCTCTCCAAACTTCAGAGAGCATTCTTATGCCCATCCCAGCGCCCTCACACCTCTCTCTTCTGTATTTAAACTCTCCCCGTCAACTACGTCCATGCTGTTGGCGTTAGAACACATTCAAGGCTTGCCAGCTGGGACAAACAGCCCACCATCACCAACACAGAGAAAACCCCTCTTCACTGCCCCCCCCCCCCCCCCCCCCCCCCC
>PJEM01003891.1:0-96167 GCA_004023845.1 Helogale parvula | reverse complement strand
AGCGGACACTGGAGGCCACCCTCGTCTTCTCAGCCAGTCCCTCCCCATGGCTCTGGGACACCACGTTCTCCTACGTTCCTCCACTCCCTCTGTTCCTTCTCCTGAGTCACCTCGGCCCTTCCTCTCTTGAGCCCGGTCGCCTCTGCTCGGTCCTCCACCTCCAGCTGATCTCATAGCTCCCGTGGCTTCCTTACTGAAATGCAAATTGCTTATTCTTTTTAATCCCCAGGCCACACCTTTCCTCTGAACTCTGTATTTCTTTTTTTTTAAGTTTATTTATTTATTTTGTGTGTGTGTGTGTATGGAAGGTGGAGGGAGGGGCAGAGAGAGGATCCCAAACAGGTTCTGTGCTGCTAGTGCTCGAACTGGGGCTCGAACTCACGAACTGTGAGATCATGACCTGAGACAAAACCAAGAGTCAGATGTTTAACCGACGGAGCCACCTAGGTGCCCTATGAGCTCCGTATTTCTTACCACCTACTTGATACTTCCTCCTGATGTCACACATGGACCTGAAGCTCAGTAAGACCCTAACTGAACTCACACGGTTTCCTAAACACCGTCTCCCAATAAAAGTCATGACTGAGACTTTCTTTCGACATCTCCATCCACGGCACAACCGCTCATCCAGTTATTCAAGCCCAGGGCTCATCTTCGTGCATCCTTCTTCCTCATTCTCCACGCCGACGTATCACTTACCTATTTTCATGTGTCCCAGTGGCCTCCCGTTTTCCGGAGCGGGTACCAGTGTCCCATCCAGCCTGTACAACCAGGGGTCCACCGGCCCCTCTAACCTCAGTCCAGATCTCAGGGCCCCTGCCTTGGACTGCAGTGTCCAACCATTTTACCCATTTTTATGATCCTCGCAGGTGATTTTTGTTGCGCCCCGCTGCCCTCACCAAACTTTCCCCACCTTCCCAGGTTACTTTACCCCCCAGGTTAATTTATAGCCCAGGTTGATTTCTTTCCACTGCTTAGGTCCTATTTTGTGTCATATCCTTAAGGAAGTTCTCTGACCACTCAGATAAGGAAAATTCACCCTCTAAATGTTTTTATAGTACCATTAATTTCTTAGTGAAATCCTTACCATGGTTACAATTTCACATTTCTCTGTGTGATGAAAAATTAAATGAGTCAGGGGACTTGCCTCTCTTGTGCCCCCCTGAACACCACTGTTGGGCCAGTACAACGGGCTCAGTTAAGTGCTTGATGAAGGAATGAATTAAAATAAATTAAATGGGCAATTTACCTCTGAGAGGTGATACTGATTGGAAATGAGCAAGAAAGATACTTTCAGGGTCTCAAGTAAGGTGATACATGGCATTCACATGCATAAAATTTGAGTTGACTTATACTTTTGGCCAAGACAAAGTAACTGACATTGAACTTATGAGCAGTTATAAAAGATAGGAAACTGGACAAAAGGGGTGCCTGGCGGCTCAGTCAGTTAAGCATCCGACTCTTGATTTCAGCTCAGGTCATGATCTTATGGTTCCTGAGATCGAGCCCTGCGTCGGCTCTGAGCTGACAGTACGGAGTCTGCTTGGTATTCTCTCTCTCCCCTTCTCTCTACCCCTCTCCTGCTTTCTCTCTTTCTCTCAGAAAGAAAGAAAGAAAGAAAGAAAGCTGGGGGTGCCTGGGTGGCTCAGTCGGTTGAGCATCAAACTTCAGCTCAGGTCATCATCTCGAGGTTCACAGGTTAGAGCCCCACATCAGGCTCTATGCTGACAGCTCAGTCTGGAACTTACTTTGGATCCTCTGTCCCTCTCTCTCTCTGCCCCTTCCCCCATTCTCTCTCTCTTTCTGTCTCTCAAAAAGAAACATTAAAAAATTAAAAAAAGACAACTGGGCAAAACACATGAAACAATCGAGACATTGAAAAAATATGTGAAACAATTCAGACATGGGACAACAGGCAGACAGGCAAACAAGTTAGAGAAGCTTGGTGACTGCCCCAATTTTCTGTCTAAAGGCACTTTCTGGATACAGGGAGGGAAACCCAGGCAGAGGCTTGCTGGCAGCTATCAGAGTTTAGGGAAGTGGAGGCAGCTACGGTTTGTGCAGCAGAAATGTTCATGAGCTTTGGTCCAAAGCTAAGTATTCAGCACTGCGTGCATAAAATGAAATTCCACCTGGGCAGTCCAAAAGTAAAAGCAAAACACAAAAACCGCTGTGCAAATAGAAACAGTACAATTTCCAGAGTTCGCATTAGCACGAGGAGGGAGGGAGGTTCCGACTGGACACAGGTGGGGGGTGCCAACGGGCATCTAAGGCGTTCAGCAGAGACCCCAGAAGGGTCACACCTTGACTAACTTTGGTTTAAAGCTGCTCTAGACACCAGAACAACATTTTATCTGAACTATAACATTTTATCATGAAAAGATGACAAAACATGATAAAATCCTGTACACGATTAAAAAAAGAAGTCCTGCGCGTACTTGTGTTGGCTTTCAAAACAAGTATCAACACACTGTAAAGCAAGACAACAAAATCCAGACCCCAAAAAAAAAAAAAACCTGTAAGAGAAAATTCAAATGGTTGAAGGAAAGCTCGGTGAGCTTGAAAACACACCAGGAGGAGCTGTCCAAAGTTAAAAGAGAGCAGACTGAGGGGAGGGGGGTAAAAATAACAGTCCCAGTGACCTGTGAAATGAAAGCAAGTGGCTGAACAGATGGGCAGCTAGAGAGCTAGAGTCCCAGGCAAGGAGGGGGCGGGAGAGAAAAAGTCTGGAAGAAATAACAAGCAGAAATATCTGAGTAACTTACTCTAAGCAAACGCTACCTAAGTAAAGAAAGACTAACTACAATACAACAGAATGAACACAGCCCTGCCACTTCTTCCCCTGAGCTCTAGGGCTGCACCTGATGTTCAGTCTGTCTAGGCTGCCCTCCCCTCCCTCCCCTCCTGACACATGGCTTTGCATCCTGCCGGCTCTGACTGCACACTTCCCACCTGTGGAGTCTTCCAGATCCCACGGGAAGTCGCCCCTCCCTTCGCAAGCAGCTGGAGCAAACCAACCGCAACAATTTACCTCCTCACGTGTCTGTCTCCCTGAGTGCGCCGTCTGGACTTTGTGTGGTTTCCTCCAGGGCAGGGGCGATGATCGGTGAGTGATGGGGAGAGAGGGAGAACAATAAAGGGAGTATAGAGAGGGGGGAGGAGGTGGGAGGGCCGTGGGAGGAATGTAGGGAACCCCGAGGGCCAAACTCTGCTGACAGGCCCACACCCAGGGACTTTTGTAAAGGCCTACAGTTGGTGAAACAGGTTGGCATCCTGAAGTTTCCCAAGCTTGGTTAATTGTCAAGAGAACCTGTGTTCTCATTAAAATGCACATGCCCAGGCCCCACCTAGAGCTACTGAGTCAGACTTTCCAGGGAAAGATGAGCCAACTTAGGAGTGAGGGGCGCTGGGTGCTTCCTCCCCGCACAACTTCCTTCTGCTGGGGGTCCCAGAGAGAAGCTCCCAGAGAACACCTCTGGCTCTGAACACCTCAGGTCCTGGGAAAAGCAAACCCCTATTTCTCCCCAAATTCATACGACCAATCCTGCTGCTGGAGAAGTGACACATCAGAAGCTGATCCCACGGGTCCATCCAAGGTCCCGTCAAGACGGAGCCTTATCCCAAGTCCAGCCTCCGCCATGGAGCCTTTCCCCAGCTATGCCCAGGCTGCTCTAGACTCCTCCGTTCTTGGCTGTAAGATCCCCTGCCTGCTCACACATTTTTATGTTTCTGCCCTATTTCTGGTTTCGATGGATCCTCACATCACTTTTTAAATTTGGCTATATCCTGGGACTTTTTTCATATATTTTTTTAAGTTTATTTATTTAGTTTGAGAGAGAGAGAGAGACAGGGTGAGCAGGGGAGGGGCAAAGAGCAAGGGAGAGAGAGAATCCCAAGCAGGCTCTGCACTGATAGCAGAGCCCGACACCGGGCCCGAACTCAGGAAACCACAAGATCATGACCAGAGCTGAAACCAAGAGTTGGATGCTTAACTACTGAGCCGCACAGGAGCCCCTCATATATATATTTTTAATTTCACCTGTTCTTGCTTGAACTGTGGGGCAGATGGGATGCCTCAAGCCTGGAACTCACAGTGTCATCCCAACCAGAAGCTACTGTTCAGAAACTGGCCAAGAGGGCGACCCGACAGTAGCCAGTATGGACGTGACCACCTGCCCCATGGCGGGGGTGCGCCCCAGAGCTCCCTGCACTCTCTTGTTACAACCCTGCTCATTCCTTAGCCTGCCCAGAGTGGGCACGTGAGCCAGGCCGAGGGTGGAGGTGGGGAACAGGGGCAGATCCAGACAGACCCTCAGGCCCTGAGCAGTTTTGTCTAATTGTTCCTTTGTTTGCTGTTGGTTTGGGCAAAGACATCATTGTTTCAACACTACAAGACACACAGGCTTCCTGTTCCAGAGGAGATCTTTACCCTGGCGGACTCTTTCCCAGCCCAGTCTTGGAATCTGGGATTCCTTTGTTCACATCACACGGAGAGAAACCAACGAAAAGGTTACCTGAGTTGGAAGGGCAGGCATCTTCAGAGAAGTCTTCCGGCTCTGGATCCCTTTACCAGGCATCGCTAATGTGGATGGGTGCCTGCTGCGTGCAAAGTAGGTTTGTATGCATTATATTACCTAACCTCCCCCACCGAATATCCCCGGAGAGGAATATGATGATCCCCACATCACAGAGAGGAAACAAGAAGGGTAGGCCACAATTAAGTGCCTTGCCTAATGTCATGAACCAAACACAGGACAGAGCTGGGATTTGAACTTCAGCCTGTCTGACTCCAGCGCCTCCCGCCAACCTCCAGCTGCTTGAAGCCCCAGACAAAGTCCCTGAAATGAAAGACCACCACACCAGGCATCGGGGTGTCCTGGGCTTGAGACTTGGACAGACAAAGGTCTTTACAGCTACAATATGCTTGTTTCCCCCCCCCTTTTTTTTTAAGCCAGGAGCCCAGGCTCAGAGGCTGCAGCAGGTCTTAGACTTGATTCACCAGATTGTGTCGCATCTATTTTTAGTTATTCCCCACTTGTGGCAAGTTTTCTCGTTTTCTATAGAAAAAATAGAACAAATATATATGTATATCATATATAGAAAACCAGAAATTATTTTTTCTGTTTGAACCAATTTCTTCCTTCTTAACATAAATTGATTTCAAGATCCATTTCAAGTAAATAATAACACAAAAGAGATGTGGATTCGGCCACTATATCAAGAGTGGCTTGGGAATGAAAGAAATTTAGGAAATTGAGTGGAAATAGAAAGCATGTTTCTCAAAGAGAAGGGAGCCCCGGACTCACACTCTCTACCATCACACCTGAGCACTGATGTGACCCAACTGGGCTTGGGTGGGAGGAAGTAGGGCCACGGGTCCCTAAGCTCTCCGCTGGTTTCTCCATGCCTGGGACCGTGCCTGGCACACAGAAGATGCTAATTAAGGATTTGCTGGCTAAATGAACGCATGACATTGAAACTTTGGAGCAGGCTCTATCATTTCCAAAAAGAATGTCGAAGTGTGGTCAGAGATAGGAGGACTTCTGGAGATCATCCAGGGCCACCCCATCACAGCAAAGGTGGGAAATAGAAGCCATGGGAGGAGAAGGTATTTGCCCAAACCGTAGAGTGAGTGTCTGGGCCAAGCAGGGCCAGGGACGAAGACTTCCTGCCTGTCATCATCTCATCAGCTCACTGGCGTGTCACTTCTGGTGTGTGCCCACACGAATGACCTCAGCCTCCTGGAACCTTGCGTGTGTTTGGAAAACCGCCCGCTCAGAAGCCACACAAAGGCTTTCTGCGTTATGTGGAAGATCAAGCTGGCTCCCAGCAAAGGGGCCTTTCTACCCTGGGGTGCTGGCGGTGGGCACTTCCCTTCTTGGCCGGGGCTGGAACCCTTCTCCTATAATCCAGCACACTCACGGTGAGCATCTCTGGGGCCAGAAGTCTCCAGAAGCTAATCATGCAACAGAGGCCATGAGAGCAGAATCACAAGATCTACCATCTCAGCAAGAGGCATCCTCTTTGCAGAGAGGCCCACCTGACTGCCGCCAGCCCCACCGCCACCTCGACCACCCGCACCATCTCTGCTTCATGTCCTTATTCATTTAGTAACCCTATTGTTGATTGGATACCTCTGTCTACTAGCTTGGGACCTTGTAAGGGCAGAGAGCTTTGTGTGTTTTGTCTGCTCATGCGTTTCGAGCCTCTAGAACAGTCCCTGGCACAGAATGGACACTCAGCAAACATTTGTTGGATGGGAGGGTGGACAAATAAACACTGAAATGCTCGGGGGGCTTGCATGTGGTTCCAGATCTGTGGCTTTCCAGCTCTGGGACCTTGGGCAGGTTACACGGTCCTCCTGAGCCCCGGTTTTCTTATCCGTAGAATGGAATGGTCACCCAACCTGAAGGGCTGGTGGTTGGTGGCTTGGTGGGGAAACCTACCCAAGGCCAGTCCCGTGGGAGACGGGTAGTTAGTGTTGGTTACTTCAAAGGCAAATCCATTCACTCATTTATTCCTTCTTGAGGTCAGTCTGTTCACAAACAGGTGGCCCGTGAAGGCTTTCTAGAAGAAGGAGGTGTGGATCTTTTCTGGGAGCTGGAGTAACACGCTGAAAGGAGCTGGTGGGTGTGGCAGAGAATGGGGAACAAGGGCAGGGTGGGGCGGGGTGAGCTGGTGTAGGGAGGCGGCAGTACCCAGGGGGAGAGGCAGGCATGGCCGATCCCGCTGGTGGGCCTGCCAGCGCAAGGCAGATGGCCTTCCCTCCTAGAGGAGAGCCGAGCTCTGGAGAGGGGCTGGCCGTGTCTGGAACAAGGTGGGGGGGGGGGGGCTGCTGTGCTGGTCTTTCTTTGCAGCAAACACACACGGAGCACGTTCTCCATGGCCTGGCCTGGATGATGGGGCCAGGGGACGCCCAAGTCTGCAGCCAGAGAGACACCTACAGACACATGTGTTTGCCCAAGATGCCCTCCAACTCAACACCAGGGACAGCTCAGCGTGGTTCTTGGCCTAAAGACCAGCATTCTGGGGCTCCGGCCTCCCTGCCCACCTCCTCCCATTTTATTTTGTTGTTCTGGGCACATTAATCTCATTTCTGTTCCTCATCCCTGCTGCTTTCCTACCCCAGGACCTCTGCACATGCTGTCCCCCCTGCTTGGTGAGTCTCCCTGTGCTCCATCTCCAAGTTCTCCCTCTCTTTGTTCCCACATGATGGAATCTGGTTTGGTAATGCAGAACAAGTTTGTCTGGGAAGGTGGGAATTCATGTAAAAATATTTAAGATGTGCAACAGTCACTTTTACCATAAAATTGGTTAAAGGGAAGACCAGTAAAGTGTTAGAGATTGTGCTCAATTTCTATTTTAAAGACCAGCCAGCATTTTTCTAGATTGCTAGCCACACAGAGGCAGTCATACCCGTGTGCCGGTTTAATTAATAGTGGTAATTCAGGAACAGATGAGCTCCCAGCACTTGGAGTTCTCTCAGCCTTGTCGGAGTCCCCAGATGGGGTCGGACCCCTGTTACCTACCTTGGAAGGCCCCCAGGTTGTCTTTTACCACGCTTACCGGAGCTCGTGATCAGAAACGCATGTGTGTGTCTACGCAACTGGTGGCTGTTTCTCCCACCAGATAATAATGTCACGAAGGCAGAGGCCGGGTCTGTTCATATCGGGAACCAGTGCACCAGTTGTCATCCTGTACATCACTGTCCAATGCAGGATCGACTGCAGCCCACGTGGTGGTGGAGGGGAAACTCAGACCCAGGAGCCATGGAGGTGAGTGCTTTATTGGGGGCTCTTCGGAAGATGCCCGGAAAGGTAGAGACCATCTCATAAAGATATCCTGAGGGCCTGGGCATTGAAAGGTGAGCAGGAGCTCGCTAGGCGGGATGAGGGCATTCCCAGTAGAGGGGATTGCAAAGGCAAGGGCCTGCAGCACTGGTTTTTGAGTTTTTTAAAAAATATTTTTTATTTATTTTTGAGAGACAGAGATAGAGTGAGCAGGGGAGGGTCAGAGAGAGAGGGAGACACAGAATCTGAAGCAGGCTCCAGGCTCTGAGCTGTTATGTTAGCACAGAGCCCGACGCGGGGCTCAAACCCACAAACTGTGAGATCATGACAGAGCTGAAATCGGACACTTAACCAACTGAGCCACCTGGGCTCCCCAGCACTGATTTTTAGAAAAGAGCTGGTCTTCTCAAGAGGCTTGAGCAAGGGTGGGAGAAGACCGTGGCAGTGGCTCTCGGCTGATGCCTGCCACGTGCCAGGCCTGACTTCAGTTCAATGCCATGTAACCCTCAGAGCTCCTCAGGCCCATGATGTAGATACTCTTACACCTGTTTTAGTAAATGAGGTTCAGAGGGGTTAAGTGACCTATCCAAGCCACCCAGCGACTAAGTGGCTTGCCTGTCTGTCCCATGTCCCCAGTGGATAATGTCGCAGACCCGAGCCAACCCCTGAGGGTTTTCGTGTGTTTCTGGTGTCTTCCCACCCACCTCCACCCCCTCAGGCCAGTGCAGGGGAAATGGTGGTGGTCAACATGTGCTTTGCAAGGACTTCCAGCTTTTTGGCCCATGTCTGTGTCTCTGGTGCAGGGGCTCAGCCTTATCTGTCTCCTACCCTCACAAAGAGGGTGTTCCTCCATCTTAGCCCTCACTGCATTGTAAAAAGCCCATCACTCTCCAGATGGCCTGCTCTGCCAGGTGTGTGGGTTGCATCTCCAGGGCCCCAGGGTGCCCAGCGTGGAAGAGAGGGCGCTTACTGGGTACACAGATGTTGGAGTGGACTGGGCAGCTCTCTTAGCTGGGAGAAAAGCACAGGAGTGGCTAGCAGGCCCCCACGTCCACGTGGAACCTGTCCCTGCCCTGACCCAGAGGTCAAGTGTTTGCGGCCCATGGCAAACCACGAGGCCGTAGGAAAGTCACTTCAACACTGCCTCAGTTTCCACTTCTGTCAAATGGATGTCCATTCTGGCCGCCCCACGGGGGAGCTATGACTGGGACACAAAAGACACAGTAAGCTGTGAGTTGCTAGGCACACCCAGGGGATGTCGGCTGGTGCCACCTCAGGTGTCTTAGTGGCCATGCCAGTCAGGATCCCCTCCTCCCAAAACACGTGCCCACTGGAGTTTTACTGCAGGAGGCAAATGAATCAGCTGCTAAAAATGAAAGCCCCCATGCTTCTAACCTAGGTAGCTCCATAAGCACATGGGACAGACCTATGGGGGCCACGTGTTCCAGGGCAGGTGCAGGGACCCCCCCCCCCCCATTCACTCTTCAGCTGAGCTTGCTAACAGATTCAAACCACAGGCTGTTCTTCATGGGCTCTGGAATCAGACGAACCTGGCATTGGATCCTAGTTGCTGCTACTCCAGGCTCTGTCCCTCCAGTGGAGGGCCAGCCCCACCCCTGATTCGCCCTCCAGTTGGATGCCTGGCGCATCCTAGAAGTCCTGTGTGGACACCGCGGGGCACACAACTTTGTAGCTCACATACCAAAGACCCAAGGCTAAAGGCTCACCAAGGGGAACTAACTTTTCTGAAGAAAAGAGCTTAGTTTCCTTAGAGCCCCAGAAAGGACTTAGCACCGCCCCCATTTCAGTAATACAGAAATAGAGGCTCAGAGGAGGTATGTGGCTTTCCCAGAGACATTTTGTTTCTAAGATGTGAACCCAAGTCTCTCTCACTCCAAAGTCTGGGTGCTTGGCTTATCTCATAGCTTTCCCCAAAGTATCCACCGACAGTCAGCAGAACTGAGGCAGTGTTTATTAAATCACAAAACCCTTTTGCCTCTCTGAGGAGAGATCACAGCTAGCCAAGTGGATCGGGGTGGGTGTCCAAGACCCACACTGCAACTGGCAGGGAAAGGGCTGAAGGCAGAGGTGAACTCACACTGGAATGGGCAGGGCAAGGGCTGAGGGCAGAGGTGGGGCACAGGAGCCCCCAAAGCCAGCCATGCTGTCTCTTTGGACAGTGGTCTTGGGAGCTCTTGGTGGAGTCGGATTAGATTAGAACGTCCTGCAATCCCCAAGGCAGGCAGACAAAATGTTTTCAGCCCCAAGCCATCGCTGCAGCAAGCTGGAATCCCCCCTTACTTCCCAGTAGGATTAGTAATCTTTCCCATAAAGATTATGGCAGGCAGGATGTTATCCCCAATAACCACCAAAAAGGGACGGTTCATAACGAAGGAGAGCGGCTTCTCCATGGGCAGTGTCTGTGCTCCAGAGCCCGCTGCGCCCTCTGTGCCCTTCTCATCCATCTTCAGCACCGCCTTGTGCACCGCCTGCAAAATCAGGAGTGAGGTCAGTGTCACCAAGCTTGCTGATGCTTGGAGGTCCAGAAAGAGAGAAGCCTCACCAAGGTTGCCCAGCATGGCAGTAACCCGGCTGGTGCCAGCTGCCCCAGGGCTCCTCACTCTTCTGCGGTCATTGCAAGTAGGTGCAGCGCGAAGGAAACAGGGAGGAAGGGAAGCATCCTTTGCAGCAGAGCGGGGCGGAGGGGACAGGGGCGGGGGGGCTTGCTAACTTTCCGTGAATGACAGGGAAGTGTCAGGGGTACAATGGCAGAGTCTGTTGAACCTTCGCTAGATAGAAGGGAAGGGATCACATCCTCACCAAGTCCTGTCGTCCATAGTCCTCTCATCTGCCTGGAGGACGGTGAGGAAGGAGCCAGAGTCTGGGGGAGCCGTTGGAGAGAACTGAGACCCCAGATCCACCCCAGGGCCCTGACATCTGTGACCAGGTGACCCACCCTGGGAGATAGACGGGGCTCATGGACTACTGACGCATTTCATTCCACTCTACAAGATTCTAACACTTTACCTAGTGGGCCAATAGCCGTTGTTGACACATAGAATCACAGCCATCAGCACATCTAACTGCAGAAAAAAATGCAGAAACTGCAGGAAGGGGGGTAGCTGGCATTGACTCTTGATGGGAGGGTCTGCCGCAGGAGAACTTAAAAGCGAGGAAGTTCTATTAACTGTCTTTCTCCCTCTTGCAAAGTGGAAAACAAATCTGAACCAGTGCCTCCTGTCTGGTCAGCTTGGCCACAAGGATCTCTCCCAGATCGGCCTGAACTTCCCGTGGAGCACCAGACAGCCCCCATCTCCCAGCACACGTGTTCTCCAGCCTGCAAGCCTTTGGCCAGGCTGTTCCCTTTCCTGGAAGATTCTCCCCACGCCTATCTCTGCTTGTTGAAATCTCCCCACTCCAACACCCTTTTAACTTAGAAGTAGAGTTGCCAGATAAAATATAGGACGTACAGTTCAATTTGAATTTCAGAGAAATGAGGAGTTTGTTTTTTTTACTGTAAGTATATCCCATATTTTGGACTAAGGAAATTATTTGTTACGTATCTGAAATTTGGATTTAACTGAGGGTCCTGTCTTATATCTGCTATCTCCCGGGACGCTACCCCATGGGGTTCTCTCTCCCCCCAGCACCCAGGTATTCAGTGTTGCTGGAAATCACAGGGCACTTGGCTTGCTCAAGTAGAACAGCTTTGCAACTTACTCCCAACAAGCCCGTGAGGCCTTCTGGGGAGACCCTGGGTCCGAGCTAGACCAGTCCTAAGCCTGATAAATGTTCCAGGCGTTGGTCAATTGTTTGTTACACAGAATCGACTTCCAAAATAGCATCAGGAGCCTGATATTTCCAACTTCAAAGACCAGAAGCACGAGGCATGGGGAAGTTATGTGGCTCCCCCAGGAGGACACGGCTGGTTAGAGACAGAGCTGGACTGACACCCAGCCTGAGTGGCTCCGGCCCAGGGCTCTGCGAAGGCTCCCTGGGGGAGGTGGTGGCATCCAGGCCAGGCCGGCTTACCTCACCCACTTTCAGGCTTCGATGAGGGGAGATCCGGGTGAGATCACCATGCTCCTCAAAGATTCTGGTGATACCCAGGTAGGAGAGCGTCCTCTTCATATCATAGGTCGCACTGATGGAGAATCTGGGCAAAGATACGTCCACAACCCTGGGGGAGACGGGAGTGACAGGTGAGCAGCAGGGTGTCCCTGCTTTCCTGGGTCGGCCACAGGGCAAATGATGAGTGGGACTTTGGCCCTTTCAGCACTGAAGGTCTCAGACCTTCTCTCTGTCCCCAGAATGAGGAGGGACTCTGACCCTAGGACCCTGGCTTCAAAACACTTATCCCTGAACTATGTCTCTTCCCACTGTCAACACCGCCCCAGAGCCCTCATCCACAGAAATGTTCTCAAGCCCCTGCTGTTTCAGGGCCCCATGAGCTGCAGACATGAGGTGTCCCTACTACAATATCAGCCTTGCCTAAACCCTGAACCAATCCTGACCCAGCAGACTAGATGCCAGAGGCAGCAAGTTCCTGGGATCTGAAGCCGGGAAGAACTGAGTTCAAATCCATTCTGATTCTCGGAGCAAATGATCTCACGTCCCTGAGTCATGTGGGTGGAAAGATGATGCTAATCACAGCAAGCATGGGGCAGCAAGGTGCGAAAGCAAATGCATGTAGGCGCTCAGCAGTGACCAACCAGCAGGTGGTTCTCATTTTGCCTGGGAGTTAGTGGCCTCACATCCTCTGCGGGTGGGACACGGATTGGCCTCCTGAGCTGGGGCTTGGAGTCAGGGGCCCTGGGGCACCCTTGGGCCCTGGGCTTCTGTCCTCCTGGCCCTCAACTCTGTTTCTTCTTGCCTATCCAAGACCTCATTCCTGCCCACGTTTGTTCTCTTCTTCTGCAACATAATGGTATCTGCCTGATGACCCACAGGGACAGACCATGTTCTCTGATAACCTCGATCCTGCAAAACAGAAGTAAACACATCTCTCTTGGCCCCGAGTCACTTCTCAGCTTCCAGCTCATTTCTTTTCCTCCTTTTCATAGCAGAAATTAATCATGTCTGCCAGAGATCTCGACTTCTTCCACTATTTCTCAGCCCACACCACCTAGACCTTTGCCATTAACGTCCCACTGTCTAGAGTCACTGTTGGCCTTGACTTGATTGATCCAGGAGACAGCTCCCAGACAGCAGGTCCCCTGACTTCACCTGGAAGCATTCCAACCCAAGTCCAGCTTGCCCTCCTTCACCGGCCACTCCTTCTCTCCCTCTTTGCCAACATCACCTCGTCACCCATCTGTACTGTCTGTGATGCTCCAAGCCCCACCCCCTCAGTCCTCTTCTTTTCTATCTTGCCTCCTCCAGAAGGATCTCTTTCAGTGTCATGGCTTTAAATACCAGACATAGGGCCTGTGGCTCCCAGATTTACCGTCCCACTCATTCATTCACTCAACAATTTAAGTGCCTCCTGTATACAAGGGGTGGTCTTCTAGGTGCTTGCATGCATGTGTGAACAAAAGAGGCAGAATGTATGCCCTTGAGTGTGTGCTCTAGCAGGGAAGACAGGCAAGAAAACCCAAATGATTAAAGGCATCCCATAAGCATTGATGCATAGACTAGGAGTCTGTGCATAAGAAGGCAGTGCAGTGTATGCGATGGGAAAAAATACAGATTAACTTGGAGGAAGCAGGAATGCTGAGACATGGGGAAGATTTGAGAAATTTTTAAGGAGGCAAAGGAATCAAACAAGCTGGGTCATTTTTTTCTGAGTGAAATGGGGAGCCACAGTAGTGTGTTGATTAGAGGCTCAACGTGTTCTTGTTTAGGGCTGAAAATGGTCATTTTGTCCGTTTTGTGAAGAATATGCTTGTGGAGAAGGGGACAGAACTTGGTGCTGGGAGTCCCCTGAGAAGTGGCTGCAGTCCTAACGTGGTGGGGGAGGGGCAGGAACAGGAGCTAGCTGGGGGGCACTGTGGAAAAGCCCCTAAGAGCAGCCTGCACTTGGACTTTGCAAGAAGCCATCCTGTGCGCTGTAGGTATCCCTGGGCCTCTGCGGAGATCTTTGGTTGTGTTAAGCCAAAACCTCAAGAAAAGCCTGTCCTGGCTTGCAAGAAATCTCAAAGGGCCTATCTCACAAAAGGATGAGTGTGGGCTTGTCTCCCCAAACCAGAGAGATGGTCAGGGTCTTCCAGGGACACCTGTGTGCAGTTAGTGGTGTCCTGATGGCAGTCTCAGCTCCAAGGGCTGACGAGGGGCTTGGGCACAGGCCACTTGCAGCACCAGTTGCTGGGACCAGAGCTGCGCCCTATGGGAAACTGGCAGGAATAACCTGGAGATGAGGAAGCTGAGTCCCTCCAGCCCAGCTATAGGGTCTCTGGTCATCATAATTTGAATACTAAAAGAAATGTGACCTTATGGAGCTCACATCTCATGAAGCCAAGACTTTTGGATAAAGTGTGGGTGGAGGGCATGCAGCCCACTTCCCATACCCTTCCATACCCTTCATTTCCCCAAGACACCTCTGTGAATTCAGAAACTGGAGGGCACAGGCTGGAAACTGCCAGCCTCTTTGGCAGCATCCCCAGGTTAAGAGAAATGTGCTTTCATTTCAACCAATGGGGCTGCCATCCCAGAGGTTCACCATGTAGGTAAGGAGACCACATTTACAAGACACCTGTCACTGAAAAAACCTGAAGTTCAGATGATCTTCTGAGAACTTAGGAATCCTGCCTCTTCAACCCTTTGGAAGGTGGAGGGCTGTGCTTTCCATGGGGTCATGATGTACTATGCTACATTCAGCCCTCTCAAGAGTCCTATGAGGCCTGCATTAGTGGCCATGTCACAGATGAGAAAACTGGGTCTCAGCTAAAGTTGGAACCCAGACACTGCCTCCCATTTCAGGAGCCAGGGACCATTACCCTTGGCAGGCCTGGTTTGCAGCAGGGAGGATCATGGGGTGATGTGCGGATTCCAAGACATAGCAGCCCTCTTGGGATGACCTACCATCCAGCCTGCTGCTTCTCCCCTTCCAGGTACAGTGACTTTATCTGAAGCATTCAGAACTGGAATTTCTCTTTCATGAGCTTCCAACTCAGCTTAGAGATCCAAGATGTGTTCAGCAGTTCCTCCAGGGGTATGCTTCTGTGTGACAGAGTACCCACAGTAGCCCAGCTCAGTCCGGGCATCATATCTACCTCTCCTAGAACTCTCCTCAGCTCCTGACAGAATATTGCCATGGCAGAGGCTCTCACCAAAGACCTTTTGGGTGGAGAATGATAAAGGGGACAAAGTGGAAGAGAGAGCGCACAGAGCAGACTGTTCCTGATACCATTCCCACCCAAGTGGAGACTGCCTTCTCCACCTCATAGACCCACCACTACTTCCAGTGCCATATGCTTGTCCTGGCCCTGCAGCTCCCCAGGCTCCATGAAAATCTACACTGACACCAAGTCTACACAGATGCCAAGTCCCCAGCGTTTACCCTTCCCAGGAAAATCTACTGTTAAACAAGTGCCTGAGAGGCATTTTGTAGGATCATCTTAAATCTGTTCTAATTTTATGTTTAAAAAATTATTTACTCACTTTCGTCCTTCAATTCTTATTAGTATAATTTATTTGGGACACACTTCACTGGTTTTATGATAACATTACAAGTAAAAACATAATTCTGTACAACAGACAACTCCCTTTGACATCTTGTGTTTGTCCTTGAAGTTCCTCTCTGCCAAGGATTTCATCACTTCTTTCTTGTCCACACACACCACTGCTCAGCCTTGAAGACTTAACTCCAATGCTGCCTTCTCCGCAGAGCACCCCCCACCACTGTACCATGATTTTGCTCTGTCCACTCCATTCTCATGATATAACCATCTCCTTCTAAGTGTTTCACTGTATTCCTAGGACTAATTTTCTGGTCTACTTTCTACCAAAATTCAAGTTCATCATGGAGCTCAAAGTAAGACTTGGTCATGGAGTGAGAGCTCAATAGATCTGGATTAGAAAAAGTAAAGAGGAAAAAGGGAGGAGCTGCGTATACCAGGCGCCCTCTTACCTTTGTGTCATTTGTTTTTTCCACCTGACTAAAGTATGCATATTTAAGGCCTCCTCCACATTCTTCATTTTGCCCTTATCAGGAAGAATGAAAATGGCAGTGATGGTGCCCTCGTAGGGCATTTCCAAGACAGTGCAGGAGAGCTGTTCATCATAGCCAACTTTATACATGCCCCCGCGGAACATCATGGGCACCTTCACAGACTTGTTTCCATCGAGAATGAAGTCTCCCTCTTTAGTTGCTTTTGGATCAAATTCCTGTTGCCACCTGGCTAAGGATGGAAGAAGAACAAAGTGACATGAGTATCCTGAAATGGAAGAGGTGACTGGACCCAGCTAACCACTGGTATCTATCCATGTGAATTCAAGGACAGGGTTTAGATCCTCTGGAATATCAGGACAGGTCTCCAGGAATACCATGTGCCATGCCCTGAAATCTCCTGGTAAGCTGAGCATGGGTCTGATTGTCATTTTCCAAAGAAGCCATGACCAGTGCTGCTGAACTGAGAGGGGACCTGTGAACTGCCTGAAGCCCAGGTGCTCCTGAGGTTGAGACAGCCCTTGGATTCTCTCCCAGTGGAGAGGCCTAGGTTATACTTAGTAGGAACTATTTGGGTCTTATGTGAGCAAAAATGCTCAGCTCTAATTCTAATTCAGTCCTGGAGTAACTGCCCTCATGCAGGACTGAGAAAACTGATGGAACAGGCTGCTTTTGGGAGCCTCCTGGAGAGAAGCAAACACTCAAATCTGGGTGTTTGGACCCCTCCATTTTGACCCTGAGTACTCTTTGATGCCATTCAGCATAAACCTAGACCTGGGCCTTTTCATACCCTCTAATCTCAGAGCCCCCAGTATGGGACCCTGAGGGCCAAGTCCCTGAATTCAACTTCTGGCTTCATTTTTCCAGAAGGATGACCTTGGACAAGTATCTCAATCTCATTGGGCTTCAGTGTCCTTGTCTGAAGAATGAAGATATTGATGGATACCTCATAGGGGCGCTGTGTGACTGTGTAGGAAAAGCAGCACAGCTCAGTGATCTTGGACAGTGAGTGTTGAGTGCATGCTAGTCATCATCAGCATCATTGTTGCCATTGTTTTTACAATCTAGGGGATGTAGAAATTTTGGGAAATTCCAGATTCTCTTCACTCCCTCTTCTCTTTTCCTCTATGCCATAAATCTCACTGTGGATTTTGGGAGGGCTTCATTTCCATACTCAGGACCATGTTTCTGACAGACCAGCCATGATGTTGCCTGGTCTGAGGGCTGTTGGCCTCTGAGTCTCCCCTAGGCTGACCAACCATTGAGTGTGCATGTGGCATGTGAGTGGCTGTGTGTGGTGGTGGTCAGGGGGGTAAATGAAGCCTAAATTTGGGAATATTCCTCCATCTTCTTTTTCAGTCTCTCACCCTCAGGGGATCTAAAAAATGTGACAAGGAGATAGGGGCATCCACCAAAGTGAAACTCATCATCATTATCAACACAATTACCATTCTGGGTGTCTACTTGGAGTGAAATACAGTGCACAACCTGTGGGTCAAGAGAAGTGGATTCTAGTCCAGACCCTGATTGACTGGCATTGTAACCGTAAGTCAATCTTTTTCTAAGCTCTACATTTCTCATCTAAGAAACACGGAAAAGAATGTTACTCCAATCTCTACAACAATGTTGTATTAGGATAATAAGTAATAATGAAAATGCACATATAGAGAATAATTTAGACTTCCCCAAATTCATTTCTCATACATTTTCACTTTGGATTCCAATAAATTCCCAGTGAGTTGTGTATACATGTACTCATTTTGCAGATAGGAAAAGTGGAGTTCTGGTAGTTTCTTTACATATGAATTAAGGTTGCAGAGCAAGCAAACAGCCAATCTAGGTTTTTAATCCAAGTTTACTGGTCATTCTATCCTTTCCATGACAACATGCCTCAACTTACCTCGAAAGAAAATGGTATTTGTAAGAAGCATCACAGTGCCAGGATCTATATTCTTGATCAGGTTATTGATTTTCTCCTGGGTTTTCTGACTGACATAGTCATTGATCTGCTTCCGAGTATCTTCCAAGTTCTGGAAGTTGACAGGGACAGTGTCTGCACTGTACTGGTTCTTGATATTTGTCAGAAACTTCTTCTGTGGCTGCAGCTTCTTGTCAATGAACAAGGTGTTTGTGAGGTACAGCTTGAGGCGCTGGCGCTCCTGGTTTATCCTGTGGATGAGGTAATGAAAGCCTTCATGAAGGTCTTTCTCTGGCATACCCCTGAAGTTGAAACCCTCCTTGATCTCAGCCAGGGTGGAATCCTGGGCACCCAGAGATAGCATAGAGAAGGCTGAAGAGATGCTCAATGGAGAAAAGAAGATGTTCTTGTCTGGGCTATTGGAGGCCAGCTTCCTGTAAAGCTTGAAGCCAAATTCTGTGTTCCGCTTTGTGAGCTCCTCAGCTGCCTTCCTTTCATGCCGTGATTTGGTCTGGTTCACTGTTCCATGATTCTTTGGAGGGAGGTTGGGCTGCAGAAGACCCTCCACAGTGAGAAGGCCAGCCAGAAGTAGGCCCAGGCCCAACATGGGATTCATTTTCCTTGGAGAGTGTCCTGTTGAGTAGTAGACCTGAGGTTAGCAGAAAAAAAGAACAAAACAATCCTACTGCCCTTATGTTATCCACAAGGAGGACCAGATGAAAGAAACAGCACGGTGAGGTTTATAAATGCTTTGACATCCATTTTAACATTTATGCCTTGCAATCAGTCTGGGGACTAGAAATGTTGTCCTTATTTCATAAATGAAAGGGCTGAGTGTAGAAGAAAGCTCTTGGTTTTGTACTCCTCTCCACATCGTATAGTCATGGTATCTCAATTCCTTTGAGAAACTGCTCCCTTCACTCCATTGGATCATAGTAGGAATAACCCACACTGTGGACATGTGATTGAGGCTAGGCCTTCAGAATTCTCTATCCATTGCCACACTGATTAGTTAAGAGACGAGAGTGACCAGCATCAGAGAAGTCAGTGTCTTTCCCTGAGAATACACAACACTCTTAATTTTGGGGTGTCTGGCTTAATGATATAGTCCTAGAACCCAGTGTGGGTATGGCTTCCATATATAGAAGGAAAGAAGAGTGACAAAGGTGGAAAGAAAGAAATGAGGAGAAATGCTTGGTGAAGTCTTTGGAGACCCTGGATCAAGCTTTACCTGAAGCTCAATCACTTCTGTTTCTCGAAGTTATAAAATTTCTCTTTTTCTGTTGGCTGGTTTAGTTGGATTTTTTTCCTTACAACCAAAAGAATTCTGAGAAAGAGAGGCAGTGTTATAGAGAAGAAAAGCCAAATCTGTCTGGCTCCAGGACTCGCCCTTTTTGCCACTTCTCAGCTCAACATCTCCCAAAAAGACTGAGCTTTAAGGGGACAAAAGTTTCATTTTATATTTCCCCCTAATTTCTAGCCCTAAGGCTACAGAGAGCTGCTAAAAGTATGATATTCTAAAAAGTGTGTGGATTTCTCTAGTTGGACATTCTACCATCAATAATTTTTATACCAATTTATATGTCGAATGAAAGCAGATTTTTGCTCAGTCCTTTGTTTTTACTGTGTATTTTCCTATAATGTACATCTCTATTTATCTGCAATCCATGAGAAATAGTGTGCTACTCAAAAGTAAAGACTGTTCATGATTGTCTTAGAGTGGGTTCCCAAGAAGCAGAGCCTGTAGTGAGAATTCAGGCATGTGTTGCCTGTATAGGTGGAGTCCCCCAGGAAGTGAGGGAATCAGGACAGAGAGGGAAGGAACTGAGCAAGACATAGCCCCATGTAGTATGGAGACTTGGCCTGATCCACAGGAGAGAGCTCTGGAAAACCAATCACATGGCAGCATTGACCCTGTGAGACAAAGCGGGCTGGCCTTTTGGACAATTGTCAGTGGTTATGCTCAGTCTTCCCCAAGATGCAGGACCTAGGGTAGAACTCCCCAGGACAGTTAGCCCCTACCCACCAAAGACAGTTTTCTGGAGTGGGGAGGGGAACGGTGAGCTATTCACAACCAATACTCACAGCACCCCCAGCCTAGGGGAACTGGGTCCGGCACTGAGTGGGCCCTTTCCAGTTGACTGACTAAGAGGGTAAATGAACAACTGCACAGGATCTACACCTCAGCGTGCCCTGAATCCCCAAGTTCGTCATGCCCTCAAACCCTCTACGTCAGGTCCTTTGGACACAGCCTTCAGCACCATGGACAGGGTCTTCAAAGAGGCTCTGACCCAGGGTTTGAAAATTCTAGTGAATCCTACAGTTGCTTCCATCTTCCTAATGGAACTTTATATTTCTAAGTATCTCCCCCTCCTTAGACAGCCCATGTGCTTCAGAGCAGGGGCCCATCTCCAGCTCCAAGGGGACCCTGACTGGGGTGGTTCAGGAGCTGGGCCCAATCCAAGCTGGATGCAGTGAGGTTCTGCCATGACAGCTGTTCAGGGAGGGGCACACAGCTTATGTGATCTAATGAATAAATTTTGGGGCTCTTTGTTGGCATATGGGGATGCTGCACTCTCTTTTTCTCTGGATGTCCTGGGCAGGAATGTCAAGGACTATAATTTGTCCCATGGGGGAAGTGACTCTGGCGCAAAGCCAACACAGAGAGGGGGCATATAGGGTTTTGCAGAGAAACCAGAATTGGGGCCACAGATTAGGTGAACCCGGAGCCCACTTTGTCTCCAGACTCCCAGTAATGCTGGTGTGAGTAACATAGTCAGCTACTCAAGGCCAAAAGCATTCAAACAAATACAAATGTATATTTAAATATGCCATAACTACCAAGCAGTGAGGACTCTGGGCTCTGATCTCACATCTCTTGGCTGTGTGACACTCAGAAAGGTCCCCCCTCTCACAGCTTATGTGATCTCTCATGATCACTCCTCATGATATATATTTTAGTAAAAATTAAAAATCGCTGGTGGTGAACAAGGACTCTAGGAGCTGTCTGAAAATAGGTTATAAAAGGGAAGATTCATAAAATCCCTGAGAATGTTTCAGACAAAGGAAAGAAAACAGAAACTAGAAAGGATTTGATCTCTCGGATTAGCAGACTGTACTGTTTACAAAGTCTGTGTGGTTTAAAAATAGAAAGCTCTTGTATTCAGAGCAGATAATTGCATGCGTGAGCGCTGGTTCTCAATGCCCAGGAGTGGAGCTCCACCAAGGAGCTGAAAGAATGTTCTCAGCAGTGGGTTCACCAGCCAGGTGAGGTGCAAAGCCCTTGGGCAACTTGCCGAGAGTGGAGTGTGGGTCTGGGCACAGGGCCAGACCTTGGAGCAGAAGCGGGAAGCTGCTGGAAACTTCTGGCATAGATGATGTGTGCGCGCACACACACACACACACACACACACACACACACACACACACACATTTTAAAAACCGCTTGGTTAGTCGTCCCTAAAAGTGTCTTCTATTTCTCCAAGTTTTTGTAACAAGAACTGAATTAGAATTCTGGATATTGGTTCTTTCCTGCTTGTGTATCAGTTAGGTGGCATGAAATAAGTTTATTAACCCTTCAGAGCCTCAGTTTCTTCATCTATTCAATGGAGGAGAGGAGTGACACTCTGGCTTCCTCCTCACTAGTTGCATCTAATCATCTCGCTGCCCCTGGCCCCGCAGATGTGGACCACACCCTGGCCGGGTCTCAGCTTCCCCCACCTCCCTACCTGCCTCCATCCCCACTCCACTGAGTCCCAACAGCTTGGCCTCTCTTCCCCTAAATGACCCACAGTAGCCCCATGTCTGAGCCTCTCCATCTGTCATCACAGGCTCTAAACTGATTCAGTCTTGTCAGATGGGCACTGGTCCCAGATGCCTGAGTAGGCTAACTTTTATATCATTCATTAAAATAGCTGAACAACCGGTTATTTCCCAATAAATTGATAAATTGCTGTGTGGAGCAATTCTTTGTTGGGTTTTAGTTTGGAATGTGTGTGTGTGTGTGTGTGTGTGTGTGTGTGTATTTGTATTTGGTTGTAACACTAATAAAATAAATAATCAAAATAAGAACAGGACCTGATTGGGGCCCCATTGGGAGAATAGAGCTACCATCTGTCTTTCAACTCTTCTCGGACTATCCTGGTCCCACATTCCCTATTAATTTCAGGAAACAATTCCTTTCTGTTATGAATAGATAGCATAGTATGGCCCTGACCCAGGAGTCATTCCTCTTGAAGACAGATGCAAGCCAGATGAGGAGCTCTCTGGATGAGCATTTCAGACCCCTTCAGTCTGTATGTGGAGGGGTGCCCCGGGGAGAGGCCAGGCAGGGCAGATGCAATGCGTCTCTGCTTTCACCTCCCACACCATACTGATGAGCTTAGTAGTTGGAATCAGCCCATCAAAGTGACTAAGGGGTTGGAAGAGTAGGCTAGGATAGCACTTCAAGAATGCTGAAAATCCTTTCATTCTTACCCTTACCAGTAGTTGGGGAAAAACAATACAGTGGCAACAACCCATGCAGGAATCAGAACTACTCGATGCATAGAGGTTTGGGGCTCTTTGGAACTGCCTGGCAAGAAAAAGTGCATGTAGTGTCTGTCCTCATGCCAGTGAGACTGAAAAGCTGAGAGAGCTTTGGATGAGCTACCTCCCCAGTGGCTTGAGCCCTGAGTGATTGCCAGCCAGCCACAGTGCCATTTGCTCAGTGAGGGGCATCTGCCCGTACAGGTTGGACAGAGGGGTCCTGCCATGCCCTGTGTAGACGCAGGCCCTCTGAGACTCCACTTTTCTTCCACTCCTTTCCAGAGTTCTCCATGGAGGGCACAGTACTTGCATAAACTTAATGCCTTCCCTTGGACTGCAGGATCTGAGGAATCCTACCTAATGGTGTGCCTTGGCATCCCAAAAGCTTGAGGAGATGTCCCAGGAGTGCTCTGAGGTCTACCTACTTTAAGGGGTTAATACTGTCTTAAGAGGAGATATCTCTAAGAGTATTAGACATTATTATTTTTTGAAGCAAGTTTAGAACAAAGTAGTGGTGAGACATGTACCACTGGGCATGAGAGATGACCCAGGAACCAAATCTAATGACTATTGCAAAAGACATCATCCTCCTTCCTGGGAAATGAGGAGGGTAACGCACAAGTACATCATCTCATCCCTACATTTGCCCTGGAGATTTCCGCCTTTGTTCTTTTTTTTAATGTTTATTTATTTTTGAGAGAGAGAGAGAGAGAGAGAGAGAAAGCACAAGCATGGGATGGGCAGAGATAGAGGGAGAGAGAGGATCTGAAGCGGGCTCTGCACTAACAGCAGAGCCTGACCTGAGGCTTGGACTCACGAACCGCAAGATTATGACCTGAGTCAAAGTCGGAGGCTCAATCAGCTAAGCCACCCAGGCATCCTATGCCTTCATTCTTAATAAATATTTTGAGCCTTTCCTACGTGCCAGGCACAGGGCACAGGTGCAACGCCCCCTGCAGCCTTCCTTGGAGCCTAACATGAGGCTCTCTCTTCTGAGACGCAGTGAGCACAGCCAGCCCCACAGGCTTCTCCAAATCCTCAAGCACTTTCCAGCTCTTTGTCTGGTCCGTTTCCCCTGTCTTCACTGACCTCATTCCAGGATGAGGGAATAGGTACTTTGGGAAGGCTGAGCGACCATCAATTTTGGGGCCACTTGTGCCATAAAGGGGAAACAGAGGCGCGGAGGACAATGGAGCTATCTAAGGTCATGACATGCATTTTGATGGATCAGAGTGGAAGTCCCTACTCATTAAGGCAATTCTGCAAATATACATGAAGCTGGCCATTTGGTCTCACTTTCTCCATGAAATAGTGAGTTGGTGGGTACAGCTTCTGTCCTTGGGGAGAGAGAGATACACAAACAGCTCACAGACAAGGCTGAGCATTGTCTGAACCATAGGGCAGGGGCAGACCTGACTTGGAGGGATCCCTTTATCTCTCAGAACAACTTGCATTTCCATACCCACCGAGGTTTTTCCTCTAAAAAAGCACGGAAGGAAGACATGCATGAAAATGAGTCAGGGCCTCACCCAAGAAGCCCAGTGCTCTCTTCATGAGAGGAGTTTCCCAGATTTGGAACTCCTCTGGAATTTGCTTCAGGACACCCACCCTGGAACTGCACTGCGTTTTCCCACAATCTCAAGCAAACTTTGTGTGGAATAGACAACAAACAAACAAACAAAAAAACAACACTGGGCATTTTCAAAGAGAAAGTATCATACTCACAGTACATTCAGGAGAAATCCACCCAGCCAGCCAAATGAATCTGCTTTTCTTGCTTTATCATTTATACTTCCATAGCCTCTTGGTAAAGTAGACCAAAGGCCAATAAAATTAGCTGGCTTGAGTGGGCAGGTGATGGAGCCTCCGAGGGCAACGGCCACACCACTTCTCGGGGGCTTCTCCTCATCCCCGGAGGCAGCAGCCTGATATTTAGACCACACCTGCTGGGTTGTGGCTTCTCTAATGAAGTCCATTTATATCTTTTGCAACCACCATATTTCCCAATCGCTGCGGATCCGGGACCTGGAGTATTCTACAGGTAGGCCAACCTGCAGAGCTGACATTAAATACTCAACCCAAACATCACCGCCGTCACTGATGGGAAGATCGCTGCGTTTCCTGGGGTCGTTCCCACTATTCCCCATTTCTTGCTTTTCCTATTTTTTGAGTACTCTACGACTACCAGTTCTATTGCCTTAGCTCACGTGGAGTCTTCTAGGGCAAGAGAAGTAATAAAATATGCAGTTTCTTTTAGGGATAATGGGAATCAAACACTCACATCAAAGTCCGTGATCATTCAAGAAAATCACAAATTGTCTTCTGGCTGCACGTTGTGCTGGAGTAATAAGACTATTGCGGGGGCGGGGGTTGCTCCCCTTACTTTTCTGCACTTTATGAGTTGTCTTTAAGGAACAGGTGTTACTTTAGAAGGAATTTTGAAGAGCCTGAAAACAAAATGAAATTCTTTTTTTAAATTTTTTTTATTAGTTTATTGTAAATTTTTAAATGTTATTTATTTATTTTTGAGAGACAGAGAAGACAGCATGAGGAGAGGAGGGTCAGAGAGAGAGGGAGACACAGAATCTGAAGACAGGCTCCAGGCTCTGAGCTGTCAGCACAGAGCCCGACACGGGGCTCTAACCCATGAACCGTGCGATCATGACCTGAGACGAAGCCTGATGCTCAACTGACTGAGCCACCCAGGCGCCCCTGAAAACAAAATGAAATTCTTTTCATATCCTTCAAACCCCGCTGATCCCAGGATGGGAGGATGAGGAACCCTTGCACCTGTTTTCAGTTACGCTTTCTCTAACTGATTCTAATGAGCAGAAAAGTCATTCAAATATTCCTCCCCCACTTAGTGACATTTCATAATAGATCTTATGTGACCACAGTACCAAGAGCTTATTATTATTTTTTGAGGCAAGTTTAGAACGAAGTAGTGGGTAAGACATCTATTCCCTCCTCCCCCTGCTGGACAAGAGAGATGCCCCAGGAACCAAGTCTAATGACAAATGCAGGAGACTTTGTCCTTCTTCCTGGGAAACGAAGAGGGTAGAGCGCCAGTATATCATCTCATCCCTAAGTCTGCCCTGGAGATCTCTACCTTCATTCTTCTTGTTTTTAATGTTTATTTATTTTTGCAAGAGAGAGTGTGAGCAGGGGATAGGCAGAGAGAGAAGGGCTTCCCTTCCTCTGGGATGCTACTTTTCACAGAGACATGACTTGCATCCTCAGAGTGATACAGAGCAGATGACCCAGCAAAGCCTTCTAGAAAAGAAGGGACACTGGGTCTTTCCAGGCCCAGGTCAGGACGTCCTGATACTCTCACAGACCAGACCAACCAGGCTGGGGGGATGGTGGGGCTCCAGAGTCACGAGAATCAGCAAGAACCGCTGCAGGAGGCCGTGGGCTGCCATTTTCCCTCACCCAGGGAGGCAGACTTGTCTGCTGGGGTGCATCTGGGCCACATTCGCTGACGACGGGGTGAGGCGAGAGGCCTCATTGTGGGGCTCTGTTCACTGAGGGGTGCAGGTGCGAACAGGGCCATGGCAACACAACAGGCTAAGGTGACGACTTGGTCCTGGGATCCAGCCAGGGAGACGCTGACCCAGAATCCGGGTCTGTGCCCTGCTTTGGGAGGGGAGAGCTCCACTTGCTAATGACAGGGTGGGACCCGTGTGAGTGTTCGGACCACACCCGACGACTGCCGCAGATGTACTCTGCTCCTGGGCAAACTCCCACGGGAGACACGCGGGAGAGGCTGGAAAGGGACAGCGCTGTGACCGAGTGGGGGTGTCTGCGGAGCAGCACTGGGCTGCGCCGGGGATGCCTGAGCTCAGACAGCTCCCAGAGGCCAGGAGACCACAGCGGAGGCTAGCTACAGAGGGAGGCCAAGCCCCAGATTTCAGTGAATGGCTGCCCATGCCTTCTGGGGAGGAACCCTTGGAGTCCTGATGATCCAAGCTGGCCTCGCGGAGGTGGGTGCCAGCGGAGAGCACTGGCTGTGGGAGGACCAGCCCCTTCCCAGCACCCATCAAGGGACCATAGCCTAGACCAGGGGCTGCCCTGGCCACCTGTAGATGGGAACATTAGAGGCCTATGGACTTGGACCTGGTGTCTGTAGAGAGCTAGGAAGGTGAAGATGATTGTCCAGTCCAGTCTGGGGACACTGCAGTGAGCTGAAGGACCTGAGTCAGGTCCATGGGTCAGGGAGATAGGGGAACAGGGAACTTCCGGTTGTACTCTTGCACTTTGGTTGTCCAAGACGCTGATCTCTCTCCTAGACCTAGCAACATATTAGTAACCATGCCAGGCCCAGAGTCCAGGAGTACAGGTTTGCTGGGAACACAGGAGGACACAAAGACAAAGCCACACTTGGTAAAGGCTTATTACTATGCATTATTAAAAGATATTGACCAATGGCAGGGCGCCTGGGTGGCTCAGTCAGTTAAGTGTCCGACTTTGGCTCAGGTCATGATCTTATGGTTTCTGAGTTCGAGCCCCATGTCGGGCTCTGTGCTGACAGCTCAGAGCCTGGAGCCTGCTTCAGATTCTGTGTTTCCCTTCCTCTCTGCCCCTCCCCCACTGGCACTCTGTCTCCCTCTTAAAAATAAA
The DNA here is from genome assembly GCA_004023845.1 of Helogale parvula. Lineage (NCBI taxonomy): Eukaryota > Metazoa > Chordata > Mammalia > Carnivora > Herpestidae > Helogale > Helogale parvula. Next base: position 69,205 of record PJEM01003891.1, on the reverse strand, counting down.
TAAACATTTTAAAAATTAAAATAAAATGCACTTACTGATGGATGTATTCCTTTTTTTTTTTTACATCAACTTTGTAAGTTACATGCTGTGAGACACATTTTACATACGAGGAAACTGAGGTTCCTCTAGCCAGATGGTTAGCAGACCCGAGACTGAAAATTAGGCCTTCTGGTTCCTAATCTCTTGTATTGGAGTCCAGCTCTAGCAGGTCTAGGGTTCCCTGAAGGATGGACGGTGTTGGCGAAAAGGGGAGGGAGTGAGAGAGCTTCGAGTTTCTTTCTGCTCACCAGGCAGACATCTCTGCTCTGACCTGAGAGCCAGCTTTATTTATGGAAAAAAATGTATGGGGCCAGCATGGAAGTGGCATTTGCCTTAGACAATGATTTCTGATAACAAATTCTATGGCATGTAAAAATTTCCCAGAACATAGATTGGTAGAAGACTCATGCATAATCTTTATCAATAGTGATTGATGTGAGTGACTTAGATGCTTATCATATGGGGAAGGAAGGGATCTTCAGCATTTAAATACAAGACAGTGTTTTTAGCACAGCTAAGGCAAGAGTTAGTTCTTTGTGAGCAGGGGTCAATAGCCTGTTTTCTTGAGGGGACGTAAAACAGGTTTCTCAGGAAATGTAACATTTGCTCTTATAATCACAAAAGAAGAAGTTCTTACAATAAGTTCCTTCACAAGGTGCAATCAGCATATTTTAGGATAAGGGGGCAAGTCACTCCTGATACCAGTCAACAAGGCGCCTTGGAGGGTTGGTGCTTGAGCAAAAGAAATTGAGTAGGGGTCCGTCACCATCTGACAGCAAGAGGCCTTGCAAATCTGCCTTCCCTCACAAGGAGCTTTCTCAACTTAGTGAGTTCAGAAATCGGCTTCCAACACCCTTGCTCTAGCAAGAGCTCTGGAAGATCATAAATGAAATCGGTGACCACTGTTTGGACAGTCAGCACTGACCTCTGGAGTCCCTGTCCAGACAGGAGCTCTGACCCCTGAAGCCACACGTGGAAAAGGAGACAGGCTGTCTGATTCTCTGAAGTTTTTAAAACATTTTTTAGTTTATTTATTTATTTTGAGAGAGAAAGTGAAAGAGAGAGGGAGTGCACAAGTGGGGGAAGGGCAGAGAGAGAGAGGGAGAGAATCCCAGGCCAGCTCTGCACTGTCAGCCTGGGGCCTAATGTGGGGCTTGAACTAAGAACCATGAGATCAGAACCTGAGCTGAAGTCAGATGCTTCATCCACTGAGTGACCCAGGTGCCCCTTTATTTTTAACATTTAAAAAACTTTTTTCAGTTTATTTATTTTGAGAGAGAGGATGTCTGCCTTTGATAGTCACCTCAGCCCTTGGTTCTCTCTCCTAGACACACACACACAGACACACACACACACACACACACACACACTCCTTGGATTGGCCTCCCCGTCCCCTCCTTTCCCCTCGGTGAGTCCTCCTTGGCCTTCCCTAGATCTTGCTCCTCCAGTTACTGGCTCTCTGTATGTCTCGGTCCTGCAGCCTTGAGTTTTGAAGTAGGCTCTCCCAGGCCGCCACCCCCACAAGCCTCATCGGCAAACCGGTGGGCTTCTGCCCAGGGCCTGCCACGCCTGCATCACCTCTCCCTCCCCCTGGCTCAGGCTGGCCAGTCTGCCCTGCTGGGGTCCAAACCCAGACGGCAACCCACCTGGAGTTCCCTTCCTCACAGCCCTGAAGAGCTCAGGCCTGCTGTCCCCGCCCCCCCCCCAAACGGCCCCCAGCGCTTTGCAGGCGGACCCAGGGAGCTCTTGTAGATCCATCGCTGGAGGCCGAGCGTGCTAAGACCTGTGCGTTTGGCTCCCAGGAAAGCTCAGAGAGAAAGGTGAGGGCACAGTGCCCAGAAATCAGAATGACTCACTCCATTCCAGTCCTTGGCTCCACGGCCCTGATCTCTGTAATGTCTCGGAGTGGAATCATCCACCCCAGATTCCTTCCCTGGGGCAGGAGGGGAGTGACCCAGGTGCCCTGGCACCGCTGGAGAACACCAACCACACGGCACAGTCCCTGCCCCACTTCCCAGGCGTAGGCTGGGAGCAGGCCTCTCGCCCTGCCCTCCCCCAAGTTCCCCAGCCTGGGCCTGTGTCTGGGCTGCAGACATAGGTCACCTGTAACACACAGGTGACTGACAAGCCTTATTTTGCCCTGGATCTCAGTTTACCCACCTGTTCAGTGGGGAGACCGGGAGATACATTAGATCCATGGTTGTCTGAGGAGGCCAATCTCTTGGCAGCCACGCTGTGAATCAATTGCACTTAAAATCACACGCCTTACGTCTGTGCTTTAAGGACATTCTCGCTGGGACTAGGGTCTGGTCTGAGAGCAGAACAACAAAGGTGCAGGAGGGAATGTTCCAGAAACATCTTTATGGAAAAGGCAATCACAAGCCACACAAAAAGGCAATCACAAATCACATGAAAAAGAAGTCCTTAATCTAATGCTTTACTACGCTTTGGGATAAGTCTGCCAATTTGATATCAGCAGTGGGTGTACGTGTACACACGTGTGTATACACACACACACACACTCACACTCACACACACACACACACACACACACACACACACACTTAATTCTTACCAGTCTATGAAGGGAAAACGATTGTCCCCCGTCCTCCATTTCTGTGCCCTTGATCCTGCTTCACCTCTCAGCCTGCTCTCCTCGGCCCCTTTCCTGCTCTCTTCCAACGTGGCCTCCTCTCTGTCATGGATCGATCAAGCTTGGGTTGAAACACGGATCAGATATCTACAATGTGCCAGGCACTGAGTGGCGAGAAAGAACCCAAATCGACCCCCGGCGTGAGCTCTGGGACCCAGGCCTGAGCAAATGTTTGTGAATTCCCGGTGGGGAGAGGCTCCTTAGCCAGAGGAGCAAGGAAGGCTTTGCGGAGTCAGGGATGTCTTTCTAGAGTGAGGTCTGGGGGCGCCTGCGTGGCTCCCATGCAGGTGGTTAAGCACCAGACTCTTGATTTCTGCTCAGGTCATGATCTCATGGTCATGGGATCGAACCCCATGTTGGGCTCCATGCTGAGGAAGGAGCCTTCTTAAGTTTCTCTCCCTCCCTCTTCCTCTGCCCCTCCCACACTCTTTCAAAAAAAAAGTTTTAAGTGAGGTCTGAGGCTTCCCTCCAGCCCCCCCAGCGCGGCTGCAGCTGGACAAAGCGTGGCCCTAACAAAGCCACAGGAAGCTAGGGAACATCCACAGGCGAAGGTCAAAGGTTGGCCTTGGGAAGTCCTCCCGCCCTAAGCAGCCTCCCACCCCCAGCCCAGCAAGCCCAGGTAGGATTTCTGCATATGCGCACACACACACACACACACACACACACACACACGGCTGATTTCTATCTACTTCTCCTTCCAGGGCCTCTGTGGGCTTTTCTGCAAAATACATTATCCATTTTCCACCTGCTTGGAAACCAGGACCAGGGGCAAGGTGGAGCCTTCCAAGTGTCAGATGCCTAACCGCTTAGTTGGCAGGAGGGAGAAGCAGAGGGATGTCACCTGACCCGGCTACACCCCTCTCCCGAATTCTCGCAGACTCTCCTATCAGGTTGGTGGTGCTCTGATAGGGACTGCGTTAAACGTGTAGATAGTTTTTAGTAGTATTCATTCTTCCAATCCGTGAGCACTTTCCTTCACGAATGTCTTGCAGGAGCGTGATGTTGAGGTAGAGCCCAGGTCCTGAAATCAGAGAGGCCTGCGTTCTCAAGTCTGCATCGGTCACGCGTTAGCTGGGCCACCTCCCCGGGGCCATTTCTCCTCTCTGTGCCTCACTGTTTCCCTCTCTGTTCAGTGGGAAGGCAGAACTACCTACCGGCTTGGTCTGTTTTCGCCAAGTTGTTGGCAATACTCTCAAGTGCAATAGTCAATGTGAAGGTGGTAAATTAATAATAATTAATAATAATAGCACAATTAATAATAACAATAGTAGTAATAAGCACGAGGAACACCTGATTCTGCATATCCAAGTCATGCGCTGCTCACCCGGTGGCATCTCGAGAGGCCGTGTTGGGTACCTACCGCCGCTGAGTCCCCGTGGTGGGCAATCCTTCCCAGCAAAGGGAGTACATGTTACAGATAATGGAACAGACAGCGAGAGTAGAATTCCAAGGAAGGCAGAGGTCTGTAAATAATTTTGGTATTTATCAGTGTAAAGACAGGAAAAGACGTCTCTATCTGGGTACCTACTGGCTGTTTTATGTTACAGTGCAGTGAAATTTGAGAAACGCTCATTTCTGAGTTTTGAGAGATTTGGGAAGATGGAAAGGCTGTCTACTAAGGACGCCCAAGCCATGGGGCAGGGGAAGCCGAGCCGTGTGGGTGGAGAAACGGTGACGGAATACTCAGCCCATGCTTCCATTCTTCGGGAATGGTCTACACCATCCCCCGAATCCCAATCCGGGGCCAGCAGCGAGGCACTAGTGCAGGAATGAGGAGCGATTCGGCTCCAAAAGCTGTTCTCATGGGGCTCACCCTGCAGACGGACGGGGGTGCAAGGCAGACCAGAAATGTGGAAGGGGAGGTTCCTCTCCTTCATCCCCGTTTCTAGCACCCCTCCCTGAATGAGAGAAAGCAGGCTGGTAAAAAATCGTGTGTGGGCTGGTAAGCAGATCTCCTTGATCCGCAAGGGTATCATTCTGAGCTGTGATCTGATTCCAGACAGACCTTTATGGAGGGTTGTCTCTACAAGGCAGGACAAAATGAAAGACAACTACTTTGGGAGAGAGAAAATAGTGACTGAAACTTCATACTAAGGTGTGAATGACTAATATCAGATGGCTGCAGTGGGGGCAATGTTGTAGCAGGGAGGAAGGACTGCAGAGGGGACAGATTACAGAACAAGGAAACGGAGGGTGGGGACCAGAGGACTGCGTCTGAAGTCAGCAGATCTGAGTCCAGACTCCTCATCCACCGCTTCCCAGCGACACAGCCCTCTTCAAGTTACTTCATCTTGAAAGATCTTCATTTCCTCACCCATAAAATCAGGGAATGCTTGAGAAATCCACTGGGAGGATCGATGAAACAGGACTGTATCAACCATCACCGCCTGCGCAAAGCTCTTCCAGGACTTGGGAAGTTTGCAGGGCGGGGGCGGGGGTCCCTGATGTCCAGACCAATAGCTCTCATATTCTTCCCTTCTGGTGTGAATCTGAAAAAGTTCTGTGTGCTGTTGAGATCTGAGTGGTGTAAAGATAAAACATAAACACCCACGGCTGCCAACATCCTACAGTCGGATTTCCGGACACCAGTGTAACCTGACCCATTGGGGGTTTCGTCGGCACCTCTGTGTCTCCTCATGAGGCCAGAAGTGATTTCCCTCCTTCGATGAGCAGCCAGGCTGTTCTGGGGGCCCCCAGAGGACTCATGGCCCAGGAAGGGGGCTGGCTATGGGAAATGCCAGACTCCTGGTGTCACCTCAAAATCTCATGTCTGTGTACCTCAATGTGTTCACCTGTAAAATGGGTATGATTGTACTCACCCCTCCACATGCAAAGCCCCTGAACTGAGCCTGGCAGCCCGAGGCACTTCATGGGAGCTGCTCGTATTGTTTTGTTATTATCATTATCATTATTATACATAATTGTGATTACTTCACATGATGATGCTGGTGATGGAGATGGGCCACGGGGGGCGGAGCATTTCCACAGGTGTGTCCACATCGCCTCCCCACACCCACCTTGCTTCGCACCCCAGCTGTCTCCCACCTGGCACCGTCTGGTGGCCTGGGGCATGCCAGGCTGGGCAGGAGGCATATGCCACAGGCACGTGGGGAGTGCCGGATACCAGGGCTGCCACCAGGCCGGCGATCCCAGCCAGCCCCTGTGCAGCTGTGAGTCACCTCTCAGTCACGCCTGGTGGAGGTGGGAGAGTAATGTTCAGAACTCCAGACAAGGTGGGGGCAACCAGGTGGGCAGGGGGCAGGCGGGGATGGGGCACATCCTTGGAAGTGGCCCTGAAGGCTTGGTTGGGGCATGGTCGTGTGGTTGGGTGCATGTGAACGGCCAGGCAGGGCGACTGCGGGTGGACCCAGATACTCTCTGGGTCAGTGGGTCCGGTCCCAGGACTTGATCTGGGCCAGCACAGGTATCGGGACGGGGGTGCAGGGAAGGGCCTGGGAGGGGCAGGGGCTCTGCGGTGGTGGCAGCGGGCGGCTGGAGACAGGCAGGTGGTAGAGCTTTGCATCCATGGTCATCTGAGTCAGGGCTTCAGTGACCACCGGGCACAGGGAGTGAGCATGGGGACAAGAGTGAGGCTGGGCCCCAGGACACATAGAGGAAACCACAAATCAGGCCCTCGAGGATGGTGCTGAGCCCCCAGCATGCCGCCCCGTAGCCCTTCTCCTGCCACGGAGACCGTCCCTCTTCCATGTTCTCGCTCTGTCCGGTGGCTCTCTGCTCCTCGTGGTGACTTCCCAGCGAAGTGGACACACCTGGCTGGGCCCACCGCTCTCAGCAGCTCCCAAGGCTTGTGTCTCATCTGCTGCTTTAGCTCTCCCGGGTCCCACTTGCTAATCCCAGGGCCCCGGTTGTCCCCGCCCAGTTCAAGTGTATCGCTCTGGGCCAAACACTCTGGATGAGGGGCCAGAGCAGGGCAGGCCGTCAAATGAGGGCTCGTGCAGGCCCCTGGGGTGAGGTAATGTCCATAAGAAGGGCAGCTATTGCGCACGCGCGCACACACACACGCAGGTTACATTAATACGATAGGACAATATGGAGGAAGAAATAGCATTAAGAGGAGGGCAGCCAGAGTGCTTGCTGGCCATAAATGTCAATGAACTTGCCCTCTGGAGGATGCCACATGGCCATCTAGGTCCTGGGGCCAACCACTTGGCGAGGAAGGACAGGTGGCCGTCTGTAGCTCTGCAGGTCTCAGCGCAAACGCACGTGTGAGGCTCACCCCCTCTCCATGGCGGACTTGGAGCACGGGGACGGTGTCTAATACACTCAGCAGCGCAGGCACACCTGTCTTAGCAGGAAGCACAACGGAGGATTTCACGGTACATTTGGGAGGCTCGTGTCTCCGTGGCCCACACGTGTCTCCTCAAAGCCAAGAGAATAGCTTCCGCTGGTCTCTTTCCTCCGGGAGTGCATCACCCACCCTCTTGTTAAATCCCTTCTTTAGTCTTCACTCACTCCATTCATCCACAAACACGTATTTGGCACTGACTGTATATTGAGCCCTGGGACAGGGCAGTGGGCAAGGCCGACGTGAGTCACGTCCTTGTGCACCTGACACCAGAGTCAAGGAAAGAGATACAGGAACCACTGTCCGGGTGCGTCTGAGTGTTTGGATGCCCACCACCGTGTGTTGAGTTGATTGTTTTCTTTTTCTACATATCAGATTGGCATTTTTTCCCTCCCTCCATCTCCCCTCCCCAGCTTTGGAAGCTGTACTTTTTTCCTCCTGAGGATGAGTGATTTCCCAGACTTAAGAAGAATGCCCAGCAGACTAAGCCCATGCAATTCTGTCCTCCCATTGCCAGCAAGCCACCAGTCAGCAGGTAAGGGCTGTCTTCCCAGGCACCTGTGGCTTCCCTAATTTCCCAGGGGCCCTCCCACCTCGTGACACCCCAGGTCTCCTGGAGACACTTCGGCTGAAAGTCAGCACTGGACTAGGAGGGGATGAAATCCCATGAGCGGGTTCTAAGCCTCAGTGGCCCTGGCGGGGAGCCTGTGCTGTTCTCCAGGGAAATGGGATCATACTGACAAGAGGTAACACTTGCATTAAGCACGGTAGAACAAAGGGAGGCTAAAAGCATCTTCCACAGCAAGTGCCTCCAAGGAAGTCTCAAAAATATACTGATGCTCTCATCCTAAGTGGGGAAAAACTGAGGAGCAGGCCAGGGATGCCCGCTCTTACCACTAGGATTCAGCATAGTACTGGAAGTCCTGGCCACAACAATCAGGCAACTAAAAGAAATAAAAGGCATTCAAATCAGCAAGGAAGAAGTAAAGACTTTCACTATTTGCAGATAACATGATACTATATGTACAGAACTCGAAGGAGTCCATCAAAAAACTGTTGGAACTGACAAACAAGTTCAGTAAAGTCACAGGTTACAAAATCAATGTTCAGAAATCTGTTCATTTCTATACATCAATAATGAAGCAGCAGAAAGATAAATTAAAGAATAAATCCTATTTGCAATTGCACCCAAAACAATAAGATACTTAGAAATAAACCTAACCAAAGAGGAGAAAAACCTATCCTCTTAAAACTATAAAACACTGATGAAAGGAATTGAAGAAGACGGAAAGAAATGGAAAGACATTCTATGCTCATGGATTGGAAGAATAAATATTATTCCTGGTCTATACTACCCAAAACAATCTATATATTAAATGCAATCCTTATCAAAGTGCCACCAGCAATTTCCCCCCACACAACTAGAGCAAGCAATTCTAAAATTTGTATGGAACCACAAAAGACCCCCAAATCCCAAAGCAATCTTGAAAAAGAAAAGCAAAGCCAAAGGCATCACAATTCCAGACTTCAAGTTATGGTGCAATGCTGCAGTGATAAAAAAAAAAATATGGGACCCCCATAAAAATAGACACACAGACCAACAGAACAGAGTAGAAAACCCAGAAATGAATGCACAACTATATGCTCAATCTTTGACACAACAAGAGAGACTATCCAATGGGAAAAAGATTATCACTTCAACAAATGGCATTGGGAAAACTGGACAGCGGCATGCAAAAGAATGAACCAGACCACTTAGTAACACCATGCACAAGAATAAATTCCAGATGCGACCTGGCAGGGGACCATGGGGAGAGGAAGGGGGAAAGAGAGAGGGGAAGAGTGAGGGACACAGATCAAGGGAGACTACTGAATACTGGAGAGGAACCATGGACTGAAAGGGGAGGGGGAGGGGCGAGGGGGTGATGGTCATGGTGGGGGGCACCTGTGGGGAGAAGCACTGGGTGTTATATGGAAACTAATTTGACAATAAACTATTGTAAAAAAAAAAAGAATAAATTCCAGATGGATTAAAGACCTAAATACCTGAAGCCGTAAAATGTTGGGGCCCAGTAGGCAAAAATAACCCTCAAACAATATTTGGCCTCCTGGGCCGCACATGTGGTTTCTATTCATCCTGTCTGTGATTTTCTCATTGCTTTGTAAAGAGACATATACTTTTAGGCTTCGAATCAACTTGGTTCAGTCAGTGGTGCCAACCCTCCCCTTACTTTTCCTTCTAGCTCTTTGTCTGCTGTTGGGAGTTAACCGCAAACCCCTGCCAAAAGATTTGCCTATTAAAGGATGAGCATCTTGCCCTTGCATAACTGATGAGGGGTCTTAAGAAATGTAAATATCCTCATAGAATTCTTCAGGTTCATCTTCTGCTTGGAGCCAGACTACTATTTAGGGAATCCCTCTCCTGCAATGACTTGATAATTCCTGATATTTACACCTGTCCTGTTAACCATGACCCTTTCCAGAGCATGTCTTCACTTCAAAGACTTTGAACTATGTAACCATTAAAGAAATGATGTAATCACCCATGGTATATAAGACTTTGGCTATCTAAGTAAAACGTGGCTTTACCAACCACCATCCACATTGTCTGTCTTGTCTGTCTGGTCTGTCTTGTCCGTCTTGTCTGTCTTCTTTTCTAGAGATATTGCACCGACACCAACCCCCTACTCGGGACCTTTCGACTGGGGTGCGTGGGCTGGTTCCCCACAATAAAAGTCCTTGGAGAAAGCACAGGCAGTAAGTTCTCTGACATCAGCCATAGCAACTGCTGAGCTTGATTTTTTTATAGAGAGGTCTTCTGAGGCAAGGGAAGTGAAAGCAAAAATAAACTCTTGGGACTACATAAAAATAAAAAGCTCTTGCACAGCAAAGGAAATAATCAACAGAACTAGAAGACAGCCTATGAAATGGGAGAAAATACTTGTAAATGACATATTCAATAAAGGATTAGTTTCCAAAATACATAAAGAACTTATAAAGCTCAATGCCTAAAAAATACACAATCCAATTAAAAATGGGCAGAAGATATGAACAGACATTTTTCCAAAGAAGACGTCCAGATGCAAATCAAAATTACACCTCACATGTGTCAGAACAGCTAACATCAACAACACAGGAAACCACGTGCTGGTGAGGATGTGGAGAAAGGGGTGCCCTCTTGCACTGCTGATGGGAATGCAAATTGGTGCAGCTGCTCTGGAAAACAGCATGGAGATTCCTCAAAAAGTTGAAAATAGAGCTACCCTATGATCCAGTGATACCACTAGGTGTTTATCCAAAGAATACAAAAATACTAATTCAAAGGGATACACTCACTTTGATGTTATGGCAAAATAGCTAAATCATGGAAACAGCCCAAGTATCCAACAACCATCAACTGATGAATGGATAAATAAGATGTGGTGTATACACACACACACACACACACACACACACACACAATTGGATATCACTCAGCCATAAAAAGGAGTGAAATCTTGCCATTTGCAGTGACATGAATGGAGCTAGAGAAGTGAAATAAGTCAGAGAAAGACAAATACCATATGATTTCACTCATATGTGGAATTTAAGAAACAAAACAAATGAGCAAAGGGGAAGAAAAAAGAGAGAGAGAGTCAAGCCAAGAAATAGACTCTTAATTACAGAGAACAGACTGATGGCTACCACAGGGGGGTGGCTGGGAGGCTGGGGGAAGTAGGTGATGGGAATTAAGGAGGGAATTTGCTGTAATGGGCACTGGCTGATGTACAGAAGTGTTGAATCACTATATTGTATGCCTGACACTAATATTACATTGTATGTTAACTAACTGGGATTTAAATAACTTAAAAAAACACACAAAAAATGTGTTATCCCGATGCTGGTAAACTACCTAGTGGCCTGTGTCTAAGCCTCCAGCATTACAGCCTCATCCATTTGTTGCAGAGACACTTTGAAAGGGAAAGATCATATTTTGATGTCCAATGAGCCTGATTTCAAATTCTGGCTATAGCCCTTATTGGCTAAAAATGGACTGTGTGGTCCCCACACAGAGTGTGTTATTTAGAATCATTAGGGAAATTTTGACTTTAGGGTTTGGAAGCTATTTTTATCAATAACAACAAAGTGGATCTACAGTCATGACGTATTCATTTCAATTCGATGACTGTGATCCAAGTATTTAACCCATTCCCTGGCATTAAGAAATTAATAGTTCATAGCAGCAGCAGAGTCCTGACCTTCATATAGCTTGTACCTTGGTGGCAGTTATGGTGATGGTGGTGATGGTGGTGATGGTGGTGGTGATACTGTTGATGATACTGGTGATGATACTGGTGACAGTAGTGGTGATGGTGATGGTGGAAATGGTGGTGGCAGTGGTGGTGGTGATGGTGATGGTGGAGATGGTGGCAGTGGTGGTGACAGTGGTGGAGATGTAGGTGGTGATGATGACAGTGGTAAAGGTGATAGAGATGGTCATGGTGGTAGTGGTGGTTTTGGTGGTGATGATGATGATGGTCATGGTAGTGGTGGTGGTGGTCATGATGATGATGGTGGTGGTGATGGTGATGGAGATGGAGGTGGTGATGATGACAGTGGTAATGGTGGTAGAGATGATAGAGATGGTCATGGTGGCAGTGGTGGTTTTGGTGGTGATGGTGGTAGTGGTGGCGGCGGTGATGGTGGCGATGGTGCTAGCGGTGATGGTGGTGATGGTGGTATTGACAGTAAACAAATCCTTATTCTAATAATTAATTATAATTATCATGTGACTGAAAAGAAAAACAATATTTTCCTTTTCATCTTTTTGAAATTTATTATTTATTTTGTTAATTTACTGTCAAACTGACTAACATACAGTGTATACAGTGTGTTCTTGGCTTCGGGAGTAGATTCCCATAATTCATTGCTTGCATACAATACCCAGTGCTCGTCTCAACAAGTGCCCTCCTCAGTGCCCATCACCCATTTGCCCTCCCCATCCGCCCCATCAACTCTCAGTTTGTTCTCTATATTTAAGAGTTTTTTATGGTTTGCCTCCCTCTCTGTTTGAAGCTTTCCCCCCCTCCGTCTCCCCCATGATCTTCTGTTAAGTTTCTTAATTTCCACATATGAGTAACCACATATGATATCTGTCTTTCTCTGCCTGATTTATGTCACTCAACATAATACCCTCCAGTTCCATCCACGTTATTGCAAATGGCAGGATCTCATTCTTTCTCATGGCCATGTAGTACTCCATTGTGTACATAAACCACATCTTCTTGATCCATTCATCAGTTGATGGACATTTAGCGTTGGCCGTATAGTGGTGAGCATAGCTGTCTTCCTTTTCTTCTTCCGGTCTGGAGACGCAGACTGGAAACAAGCACATGCATGGACAAGAGGATGCAAAATACAGTGAGAATGGACAGGGTAGGAGTCCGGGAGTAGCTTGGGGGTAACCACCGTAGGCAGAGGGGTGCTGTGGGGAAGCTGGTCACACATCACCTGGTGTGTTAGCGTGCTCAGGTCACTATCACGGAACCGCAGGCTGGGCGGTGAAACAGCAGACACAAGTTCCCTCATGATTCTGGAGGCCAGAGGTCTGAAATCAAGGTGTCAGCAGGGCCTTGCCCCCTCTGAGACTCTGGAGAGAACTGTCTCGTGCCCCTTCCCAGTTCCTGGGGGCCCCAGGCAGTCCCCAGGGTCGCTTGGCTTGTGGCGGCATCAGCCCAACCTCTGCCTCAGTCGTCACGTGGTGGTCTCCTTGCGCCTCTGCACATCCTCTTCTCTCTGTGCATGTCTGTCTCTGTGTCCCAATTCTCCCTGTTTTGGAAGGGATGCAGTTACATTGGATCAAGGCCCGGACTCATAATGTCATTTCAATTTGATTACCTCCATGAAGAGCTTATTTCCAAATAAGATCCCATCCTGAGACACTGGGACTTAAGATTTCAACGGATCTCTTTCAGCCCATGGCACCTGCCGTGACCCTGCCTTAGGCTTATACCTTGGCTTCCACTGGGGCCACTCCCCTCCCCTTCCCCATTTCAGCACCCAGATCGGAGGTCTTCAACCTCCTTTGATTTTGCAGCACGCTTATTTTTAAAATATAATTTTATATGCTACCCTGACATAACAAATCCAAAATGGAGGCACTCTCTGATTGAAGGGAATAGTGGTGAAAACTGAAGGTGACAGCTCTTGCCAGGGCACCCCCACTGGCTGGTCTCTGAGGAAGTCTGGAATGCCATGGACCATGGTGGAGAAACACCAGCTGGACAGCAAGACCCTTGGCCATGAGCCTTGGCCTTGGCCAACTAGAACCCCAGGACCCCAGGTCCGTGTCCTCCTGCCTTGAGCTTCTGTCCGAGTATCAGCTTCAGAGACGTCTGCCCTGGTGATCTAGCAACAGATCTCAATGCCCTACTCCCCCCTCTTCCTGTTTTACTTTCCTCTCGAGAACATGCTACCATATTTGTTTGTTTGCCATCTCTCTCCCCCACCCCTCCCTGCCTTCAGGGCCTGGAATGATGACAGCTTTATTGAGAAAGGGTTCACATTCTATACCACTCTGGCATGTAACGTGCACAATTCAATGGCTTCCAGCATATTCGTGGAGGTTGGGGAGACATCATGGATCATCATCACGAGATGTCTTCTTCTGAATGATACCAGAAGAAAGAGCATTCTTGTTCCTGGCGTAATAGTTTATCACACATATTAGTGTGTGGAAAAGAGAAAACCAGGGCTTTGGATTGTGAGACAAATACGAACAGGCAGGTTTTTGTAGGTAACATCTTCCTGTTTTATTTTGTGAGAAAAGTAGGTGTTTTACTAAGAAATGGAATAACATATGTAAGTGGATACCTCATGGATAGATATTAAAAGTTGTTATTTAACTAAGTGCGGCATCTTCATTAACTTTAAGATAATTAGGGGCACCTGAGTGGATCATTTGGTTAAGTATCTGACTTTGGCTCAGGTCATGATCTCACAGCTTGTGAGTTCAAGCCCCACGTTGGGCTCTGTGCTAACAGCTCAGAGTCTGGAACCTGCTTTGGATTCTGTGTCTCCCTCTCTCTCTGCCCCTCCTCTGCTTGCACTCTGTTTCTCTCTCTCTCTCTCTCTAATAAAAAAAATTAAAAAAGTAAAACAATTAAATAGCTGTAGTTGACATGTATGGTTTCTGTTTGCTGAGAATCCCCTCATCCAGAAACTTCTTGCTCCCCATCTCCGGATCTTACTGTTATGCTGGCCAGCTGGGTCTGTGGGCCCCCTTCCTCTGGGATCTGGACTCCAAAGCCATGCCCACTTGGTCAGGCTGCTCTCTGGGTTAGAAGAGATGGAAGCCTGGAGAACTGGCACCTTTGCTCTGCCACGGGGACTAAGGAGAATAAGCTGGTTGGTGGGAAGAGAGAAAAATGGAACCTCAGAAACAGGAAAAGGTGGTGGAAAAGAAGAAGGGGGATGAGGGTCAGGTGGAGGGAGGACTTGGACGCAGGGGATTTTCTGCCACTGCCGGCAGCTAAGGTCTGGGTGCGTTACTACCCACAGGTTCCGGAGACATCGGAGCTCACCCCTCCCCATCCCTGGCAACTTGCTTAGGACAGCATCTAACAAATTAATGCATGTAACTAGGTGTGACATTGATGGAGAGGATCCTGTACAGCACAAATGGTCTTTTGGAAGCTTTCTTCCTCCCTCAAAGTATCCGCTGTTTCTTGCGATCTTTGTAGTTTTCCATCAAGGGTTGCAAAGAGGAGAGCTTCAGGGGTCTCCTGGAAGAAATTCCTTGCCCAGAGACTCTCCCTCTCTAACCCCCTGTGACCCAGCGCCCCACTGGGAAGGATGGAGCCAAAGCCCCTTGCTCCTGTTCCCCCCTTTTGGCCCGAAGCCCAGCTCCCAGCTGACACATACACTCTCCAGGGAAATACTCTGCCAGTTGACCTGGTCGTGACAGAGCCCCAGACTTAGAGCACGACACCCACTCCATCTCCCTTTTCCAGAACAGTCTCTGCCATCTCTAGATGGGTCCTGTGCCTTCCCTTCTCAATGGTGGCTCCTCTGGGAAGCTTGTAGTTCTGAGGACAAATCTGTGTATCCCTTTGGTCTCCTTTTTTGAGATTCTCTCCTGGGACCAGCCAGGCGTTCCCAACTAACCCAGACGGTGGAGGTTTCAGGCCAAGGTGTCACACCCCCATACAGAACTTTGCTGTTCAAAATAAACCATTTGAGAAAGAAGTCAAATCATGAACAATTTATAAGGATTCAAATATAAGATGATCATTATCTTCCCTAGCTGCAGGGAACGGGGCTTGTGCCAAGGGCTGGCCATTGAGTGTGTGGGTTACCTTATTTAATTCTTGCCTCCACCTTGAGGTGGGTAATTTTGCCCATTTGATAGAGAAGGACATTGAGACTCAAAGTCATGCAGCTGATAAAACACAAAACCAGGACCCAACTCCGTCTTATTTAGTCCCCATTACTGAATTCTCCTCTTCTCTTGGCTGTTTCTCATAGAGCCGCCTATTTGCACATCCAGTTTGGGTCTTTTTTTAATATTTATTTATTTTTGGGAGAGCACAAGCGGGGGAAGGATAAAGAGAGAGGGGGACAGAGGGTCTGAAGGGGGCTCTGCACTGGCAGCAATGAGCCTGATGTGGTGTTTGAACTCATGAACCATGAGATCGTGAGTGGAGCCGAAGTGAGACGCTTAGCCAACTGAGCCCCCCAGGTGCCCCTGCACATCCGGTTTGTAAAGGATTTCATTTCTGCTGCATTTTGAGATTAAATTGTCTTCTATGTTTGAGTGAAAAACAGCTTCAGGGGCAGAATTTTAAGCCACAGGCATCCATTCTTACCCATGACCCAGCCCCGGGAAAGGACTACTGGATGCCGTGGAGGGCACATGAAATGGTAAAAAACCGTTTGAACTGAGGAGGAGGACACTCTGAGCAGCAAGCTGGGTGGCAGTGCTATTGGTCACCGAAGAGGACAGCATCTAAACCTGAAGAGGACAGCATCTACTCCCGAAGAGGACAGCATCTACTCCCAAAAGTATTCAACAGGCCCACCTCCAGGAGAGCGAAGAGACTGGGGACTTTGGGAGCAAATGGTAGGGACCAAGAAGTTTGTGTACAATGTTCAGTGATATCACTTAACTAAATAGAAACTTAGGGGAAATATGTGTCTTCCTCACTTATTTAATTCATGATACTTCCTCCTTTCTGAGGTTCTGATCTTCTTTCCAGAGGCTGCAAAACAGACCAGCATCAACAAAAGAGACAGAATCCAAGCACTCAGGATGCTCTCAACAGTGCTCAGGAGATGGTGAAATCCTAATCATACGGCAGATCGCAAAGCTCATTTATTGCATAACTTTAGCCCCTCAGTGACCTTGTGAGTGGACAGTCGCCCATCTTACAGGTGGGAAGCATAAGACGGGTTAGACATCGCATCGAAGATCATACAGCCACAATAACAAATGTTGATGCCAGCCACAAGCCCCACCCCCTGATCCTGCCTATCCATACCCGCGCCCCTCACCCCTTCCTGGTACACACCCTCTGCCAAGTCCAGTTAGCGTGACCTGAGTTATGAAGAATGGAGGCAGCCAGTCCCAGAAGGAGTAAGTCCAACACGTATTCATTCCTCCCTTGCCATTTAATGGAGCCACTGTGTGGGACACCTCTGGGGCTGAGAAGGTGACCAGGGCACCTCTATGCCCTCCACGGTCTCCCAGGCTAGTAGGAGGGACAGACAACAGGACATTTACAGGGCAAGGCAGGAAGTGGGAAGCCCAAATGGTGCGAGACCAGAGAAGGGCTCCTAAATCAGCCTGACATGGGGAATAGGCAGGAAAACTGTCCCAGGGGAGGTGACACTCAGGGTGGGTCTTTCAGGACTTTGCTGGGCTTAGAAGGGGGACATCAGAGAGAAAGGGGGTAAGAGAAAGCAGAAGAGAGAGTGCGTGCAAGGCTCGGAGGAAGGAGACACATTGGCACATTTAGTTCCAGAAGCTGTGAAGTACTTGGTGTGACTGGTTAGCGGAGTGAGGGTGGAGAGAGTGACAACATCTGGGGTGCGGTGGGGACCATCCTAACGGACCTTGGAAGTCCGTCTAGGGAGTTTGGACTTTATGTGAGTGCAGCGCCTGGGCTTTAGGAGAGAAGACACAGGATTGGCTTTGGAAAATCTCTCCACCTCTTGATTTCTGGGGCAAGGACAGGGACACCAGGGGGCCAACAGGGAGGGGACTGTCATGAGTCAGGCTAAGTGACCTCTAGGGCTGCTTCCTGGTGGTGCTGCCGTGGTAGCAGTGTGGTGAGGGGAAAGCAGGAGATCAGAAAATCCCAAACCACACTTTATTTATTAGTTTGCTTGTTTATTCTTGAGAGAGAGTGTGCGCCCGTGCACACACATGGGTGAGGGACAGAAGGGGAGAGACTCTTAAGCAGGCTTCCTGCTCAGTGCAGAGCCCAACGCAGGGCTTGATCCCACAACCCTGGGATCATGACTCAAGAGGAAATTAAGAGTCGGACACTCAATCAGTTGAGCCATGAAGGCGCCCCCCGCCTCCATAGCACATTTTATTTTATTTATTTATTTTTTAATTTTTTAAATGTTTATCCCTTTTTTTGAGAGACAGAGAGAGACGGAGTGTGAGCAGGGGAAGGACAGAGGGAGAGGAAGACACAGAATCCAAATCAGGCTCCAGACTCTGAACTGTCAGCACAGACCCTGACGCGGGGCTCGAACTCACAAACTGCAAGATCATAACCTGAACCGAAGCCGGACGCTTAACCGACTGAGCCACCAGGCACCGCCCACCCTCCTCCAACCACATTTTATATCCAAATGCAGATGTGATACAAAGAAAAGGGCATTTGGGGAAGAAAGAAACAAAACTCTTCTTTTAGCATGAGCACATTTGAAATGACAATAGCTCAGGAAAAAATAAAATAAAAGATCGCAAACAGAAGTATGTGGTGCTGTTTAAGAGAAGGTAAGGCACAGGGGAATCGAAGAGGGGACATGAGGAAGACAAGCGTTCTGACAGGGAAGGAATTCATCACTGCTGTTTCCTGGGAATTTGCCCGCCAAGGGTGCGCC
Organism: Helogale parvula; assembly: GCA_004023845.1. Lineage (NCBI taxonomy): Eukaryota > Metazoa > Chordata > Mammalia > Carnivora > Herpestidae > Helogale > Helogale parvula. The sequence goes on along the minus strand of PJEM01003891.1, from coordinate 51,110 downwards.
CACACCAGGGCACAACACGTTAGAGCCAGCGCAGCACAGAGTCAGACACCCGAGGTCTGCTCACAGCTCAAGCCGTGACTGTGTTTGTATCAGTTACCTCCTGCCATGGGAGTGCTGGGTAACAAACAGCCAGAAGTTAGTGGTGTAGGATCAGCGTCCACGGTTCAGGAACATGGAGCCACCAGGTGACTGCTGACTCCATCGACTTGTTCTGGGCTCACTCGCATGTCTGGAAGTCAGCTGGCCGCCCCCCCAATCCAGGCTGGGTTCCCACAGGATGACTCAGCTCTGCTCCACATGCCTCTCCTTCTCCGGTAGGCTAGCCTGGGTATCTCCCTCTCCTGATGACGACAGAGACAGAGACCTCAGGTGGAGACACAAAAACCCTGGGTTGAGAACTAGCACGCCATCATCACTTCTACCTCGATCTGTTGGCCAAACCTGAAATCAGGATGTGAGGACCCTGCAAATCTACGTGCAAAGGGCATGCACGCAGGGAGGGGTGAGGAGCTGGGGCCATGTTTGCAGTCTGCCCAGCAGATGCTCAACTGAGACACGAACATCTGTGAAATGAGGGTTTTAAGGGCGCCTCTCCCCTGGGAGGTGCTTGTAAATGCCATCCGGCTTTGTGATCCTTATCACACTTGTGAAGTGCTTTACAGAGCCCAGTACTTGGTAAGGAGGGTCAAAGAGCCTATTTTTATGCCACAGAGAAATCACTGCAGGAGGTCACAGAATTCCACTCATACCAGCCTCACGGATGTAAGCCTCCCTCCGCCCACCGCCAGGATCCCATCCAACGCACCTCGTTTCTCCGCTGCTTTGATGGGGGTATTGTGCTATCCACCCTCTGCATGGAGCTCTGGGCTGGCCTCCTGGCTCCCAACCCCTCCCGGATTCCTCAGGGACTCCTCTCCCGGTGCACTCACTCCCCCGTCGAATCCTGGTCCTTTCCCGTGCCATCCCAACCTGCTTTTCTTTCTTTCTTTCTTCCTTCCTTCCCTCCTTCCTTCCTTCCTTCCTTCCTTCCTTCCTTCCTTTCTTTCTTTCTTTCTTTCTTTCTTTCTTTCTTTCTTTCTTTCTTTCTCTCCCTCTCTCTCTCTCTCTTTCTTTCTCTCTTTCTTTCTTCCTTCCTTCCTTCTTTCTTTCTTTCTCTCTCTCTCTTCCTTCCTTCCTTCCTTTCTCTCTCTCTCTCTCTCTCTCTGTTTACTTATTTTTGAATGAGAAAGAAAGACTGCGAGCAGAAGAGGAGCAAAGAGAGAGGGAGACACAGAGTCCGAAGCAGGCTCCAGGCTCTTAGCTGTCAGCACAGAGCCCGATGCAGGGCTTGAACTCAAGAACCGTGAGATGATGACCAGAGTAGAAGTTGGACGCTTAACTGACTGAACCACTAAGCTGCCTTAAGTTTATTTATTTACTTATTTTGAGAGAGAGAGAGAGAGAGAGAGAGAGAGAGAGAACCCCAAGCCAGGTTCTGAGCTGTCAGCACAGAGCCCAACATGGGGCTCCAACCCAAGAACCTCAAGATCATAATCTGAGCAGAAGTTGGATGCTTATCCGACTGAGCCACCGAGGTGCCCCCGAACCTGCTGTTTGAGCCTCACCTTTCAATTTTCTGCCATTTCTACAAAGTGGCTCAGTTAAACCAGATCACTACCCATTCCCTGCCTCACTGGCCAGGCTCCACGCCCCATGGCAGTCCTGGGTTGGTGGCTAGGATGCTCACTCTGGGATCCAGACTCCTTCCCAGGCACCGCTGGTCACAGTGGTGGGAAAGGAAGCGCGGGGAGCCGTGCACGGCTCATTAAACCCGTCCCCCTGAGGGACTCGGCACATATTTGAGTGTTCAGGGGCCACATAGCATCTTTTCCCAGGGAGCGGCGGAGGACCTAACAGTCCACCTCCGCTTCAAAATCCCTGGAACTCTTTATTTAGAAAAAGGGTTTAAACAGATTTAAAAAAAACCTGTGGCCAAGCATTTTCAAATTTACAGATACATGAGAATTTGTACAGGTGACCTGGCGACATGGCTTCCGACATCAATGAGAACAGAACTATGTCCATATGCCGTTTTCAGAAGAAAAGTATTCGAAGAGCGAGCCTGCTTTCTTGTTTTTCTTGGTCTTTTGAAGAATGTTACTCTCTCACTTTCTTTTGTGTTGAAGAAACATCTATTTTTAGAAATAAACCCACTTGGAAAGGAGATCCATTTCTTATTGCAAAACAAAGTAACATCAGCAAATTTGAAAACACCTGCACTGGTAAAAGAAACAAAATATGCGGTGTATCTTTAAGAACCAGACTTGGAAGCCCTTTGCACAAGACAGGCAGCAAACTCCTGTGTGGCATCAAGGCTTTGCACAGAATTCTTCATCTTGTAAAGACACAACATGAGACGCTCTTTTTATAAAACTCATAATATTGATATTATCTTTCAAATCAAGACACTTGGAATGACTCTCCATCTTAATATGAAGAATTACAAAGGGTTTTTTTTGTAAAATTAAACCCATCAGTAATACAGCTTGCTTGCCCGAGATATAAGGGAAGAGTTTCATAAAGGGTGCTGCTTTTACAAACATACCCAGGATCCTTTGCATAGTCTAGTCTAAACAGATACTGCGTCTGTGCCCACAGTCTTTTCCCATAAAAATACTGTTTTGACTTAAGAAACAATGAAGTGTCAAAAATATATATATTCTTTGGTACATTTTTCCTTTAGCGTTTCACCTAATAATGATTATTTTTAGGTATATTTTATTGCTGCCACAGGACCTAAGATTCTAGCAAACCTGCTAATTTGAGACATATTAGACTCAGTATCTTCAGCCAACCTTAAGCAAACCCACGTGAGGAATTAGTTCACCGGTGCCCTATTGTTTTCCCTGTACTATTTTAATCGTTTTACTATGACCAACAGTATGTGTCTTTTTGTTTCTGCTATTAAGAAAGAAAGATAAAAAGAGGCTTCTTCCAGGAAGATAATCACATTCTTTTTCCTGATCTGGGTCCTGACCATTCGGATGTGTTCATTTTGTGAGTAATTACTGAGCCACGCGCTCGCCATATTTGCCTGTGGCTGTATGTATATTACACCTTAATACAAAGCATTTAGGGAGATTTCTCAAATGTGTTACTGAAATTAATACCGTCTTGTATGTTCCAGATTGAGTGATACATGATCTTAGGCACTGCTGGAGAAATTTACAGAGATTGGTCTTCGTTCTTAAACTGGGATCATTCCGCACTCTTTTTTTTTTTAAATTTTTTTAACATTTATTTATTTTTGCGAGACAGAGACAGATCACGAGCAGGGGAGGGGCAGAGAGAGAGGGAGACACAGAATCCGAAGCAGGCTCCAGGCTCTGAGCTGTCAGCACAGAACCTGATGTGGGGCTCAAATCCACAAACTGTGAGATCACGACCGGAGTCGAAGTCGGATGCTTAACCGACTGAGCCACCCAGGCACCCTGCATTCCGCACTCTTAAAGCTAATATTTCAAGGAACGATATTTACCAAATTCGCCAGAACTGTGTTCAGCTGCAAGTAACATAATACCTGATCCAAAACAACCCTGCTGGAACAGATTAGAGGGTTGCTTTTTCTCATCTAACAGAAAGATGATGAATCCTGGCACTGGTTCAGCAGCTCAGCAGTGTCGGGATGGATCTCTACCACGGTCTTGCCCTTTCCCTCATGGTGACAATGCAGCTGCCACATTACTGGCCAGTGCGTCTGCATTCCAGAAAGGAAGGAGGAAGCCATAAGGAGGAGGGGTACTGCCATTGTTAGAAAAGGGAGTTCTCCAAAAATCCTTAGAAGAGGTCTCACTATTTCTCGTTGGCTAGGTTTCTGCCCCAATGCTCATCCATAGTGGCAGAGAGGGGGACATGTAGCTTTTTTACTGGGTACATGGGAATTCCTCTAAGAGGGGAGGCACTGGGCGGGTCTCCAGGAAAAGCCTGGAGTAGTTAGTTTCTGATCATGGGTGTCAACGTGTGCTTCAGACAGTCTTTGTGACCTCTTGAGCATGTTGGTCAATTGCTTATGGGATGTGGCTTCACCGCCAGAGTCCCTCCCAGCGGGGCCGATGGGGGCCAGCACTCGGGGGATGGGCAGGCCACGGGGCGCCCACAGCAGCCTCTGTGCGAATGTGGAGAAGGGGTTCCATGCAGGCGGACGCAGTCCCACATGTGGCAGGAAGGGCTGGGCAGAGGGGTAGAGATGGGATTTTAGGTCCCACTCACCCCTGCCCGGGTGCCTCTGTGCAGTTCACAACCTGCACAACTATACACGGCCGCCTCTAGTGCAAGGCATGTTGGTTCTGCCGTTTTCTGTTTGTACAGTTCTCTCTGCATAATCCACAGCTTTAATCTCTTTAAGTGGGTTACCCGTTCATTACCGGTTACCTCCGGGGCAATAGATTCTGTATATTACCTGAAGACGCTCAGCCGGGCACCAGACACTGTAAGACAAGCCTTTGGTCTGAAGTTGAACCAAGGCCTGAGGACAATACTGTCCCCCCCCATGCTGTGAGGCACCCCTTTCTTCAACATACCGAGGGTTCTGCACGTGGCGTGTGCTTGGGCGACATGACTGGCTGAAGGCATCAATACCAACCCATCTGTTACGGACTAGTAGAACATAGTTGTTGTTGTTTTAATTAAAACAATAATGGGGCACCTGGGTGACTCAGTCGGTTAAGCGTTTGGCTTCAGCTCAGGTCATGATCTCACAGTTCGTGGGTTCGAGCCCCATGTTGGGCTCTGTGCTGATGGCTCAGAGCCTGGAGCCTGCTTCGGGTTCTGTGTCTCCCTCTCTCTCTGACCCTCCCCTGCTCACACTGTCTCTCTCTGTCTCTCAAAAATAAATAAAAAACATAAAAAATAATAATAAAAGTGAAACAAACTTCTAGCATTTTCTTCCTGCCCCCCCACCCAGGGATCATCTTGCACCCTTTGCTCCAGACACCCCCGTACTGCATAGGTGGGCATCAGCTCTCATGCGGACTACAGTCTAGTGGGGCAAGATGGACAGCAAACAGATAAATGGGGACAACAATTTCTGGGAGGGGTCATTGCCTTGGGGGGACTAAATGGTGAGTGACCATGCTCAGAAGGTGGACAAAGCTTTCTGTGAAGTGTCACCAAGGACCTCCCTGAGGACATTGTATTTGAGCAGAGACCTACATGACAAGAAGGATCCACCTTGGAAGTGGTCTTCTGGCAGGGGAATAGGACGGACGTGCAAAGGCCCTGAGGTATGACTAAGCTTAGCATTCTGGGGGAACAGAAAGAAGAGTAGCGAGGCTGGAAGGACATAAGTGAAGGGAAGGCAGCGGCGGTAGGAGGTGAAGCGGGAAAGTAGGTAGAAGCCTAGTCATTCTCTGCCCTTCTGGGTCATTGTTAGGACTCTGGTATCATCGTAAGTGAAACAAGAGGCCATTGGGCACTGGAGTGGCAAAGCCCACTCCTTCCGAGACATTGGGAAGTCTGTGAGCTCCTTGGGGAAGAGGTCTGTGCCTGGCGTCGTGTCCCAGAGCCCTAATGCTGCCGGCACATAGATGCCCTTGGTAAGTATTGGCCAAGTGCATGGCTGACTGGCCTTCGGACCTCCCATGATGCATCCCAGCACGTGCCTGTATCATCTCTTGTCCGATGTCAGTGCCACCTTCTCCTTACCCAGGCTTCAGGACACAGTCCTACGAGCCCGCGGCGCCGCTGGCTGCATTCTCCAGCCCTGGTCCCCTGTCCGTGCCTGCAGGAGGGACACGTGTTACGGGAACCCTGGCTCCAGGCCAGGTTGGGAACAAGCAGAAGATGGGCGACCTCATTCCCTCGTTCTGGATTCTATTCTTCTTTTAATAAACTCTTGGGGATGGCACAAGGAGAGTAACATTAATGGAGCGCCTACTGTGTGCCGGCAGGTTATGTACATGATTGAGTTGCTCCCAATAGCCTTTTGCGGGAGGTGTCCCCACTTATAAATGAGGATCTGGAGCTGCCGAGGGATTTAGACTGTCATCATTTGCGGGCTCTCAAGACCGTGCCTCGTCCAGAAGCCTGGGCTGGACCCCGACACTGGCTCTTCTGATACCTGCTCCCTGGAAGGACCTGCCCGGTCCCCTGGCAGCCTTCTCAGCTCTCTCCTGCCAGGCGTTCACCCACTCTCCGGGTCTTTGATGAGCCTCCCACATGTCCCCTTCTCTCCTGCACCTGCTTCCTTCCCCAATTCTGTTATCTCAGCCCGTCCTGGCACGGGATCACAATGTGGTCCCAGAAACCCCCGGCAGAGAGAGAGAGAGAGAGAGCGAGCATGAGGGAACGGGCTCTGTTCCTGCCTCGCTCATGAATCCTCACAAACCTCTCTGCACCTCAGTTTCCCCAAAGAGCTGGAATCAGAAGGCTTAGCATGCCTTCGGGAATGTGGTGCCGGCTAAGGGTCCTGTCTCTGGATCAAAACACGGTGAAAAGTACCCCCAGTGGGAAACCCCTGCCGGCTCGGCGAGTCAGGTGCACAGACGGTCCAGGAGGGGGCGGCAAGGGTGCGGATCAGCAGGAGTGAGGACGTGCAGACCGAGTGAAGGACTTTAAACAGAAGCTCGGAAAACTGGGACAACGTTGTTGCAATCGCCTCCCCGGAAAAGCTAATCCAGCCAAGGCCGCCTTCATCTGGTAGAAAGTGACAGACACAACAAGGGGAGGCAGTGGAGGGCCGAGGCTGAAAGTTCCAAAGGTTTATCAGCCTCAGGGCCTGGGGGGGGGGGGGGGGAATGAAGGAACAAAGACAAAACAAGCAACAAAAGCCTCTCCATCACGCTTGTCTTCTGGAGAATGTGACGGCGTCTAATTTGCTGTTCAGTTCACAAATGAGTCTGGGCAGGTGTTTGGCTCTTTGAAATTTAGGAGCCACCTTCCCACCCCTTATCTCAAGAAATACGTCCAACAGGGGCACCTGGGTGGCTCAGTCAGTTAAGCATCCAACTTCGGCTGAGACCATGATCTCACGGTTCTTGAGTTCGAGCCCCACGTCGAGTTCTGTGCTGACAGCTCAGATCCTGGAGCCTGCTTCGGATTCGGTGTCTCCCTCCCTCTCTCTCTCAAAAACAAAATAAGCATTAAACAAAAAGAAATATGTCCAACAGAGCTTTGAGGGGAGTATTACCGCTCGCATTTTGCAGACGAGCAAGCTGGGGCTGGCACTGGTGACGGCACTCTGTGGAACAGAAGCGAAGGCTGACGTAGAGTATATCAGAGCACTGACTTCAAAGGCACCACAGATGGAGGGGTGAGCGAGGAAAGGGGCGCCCACAGAGACCACGCAATCGGACAGGCCGGCCTGAGCGAGAGCCCAGAGACCGTCGCCCAGGGCGCCTCCCCAAGGACAGAATTCTCTAGAAGAGTCATTCTGGTGAGCAGCGTGTTCTCCATCCTGCAACAATGTAACATGTCGCACCGGTCGGTGAGGCCACACCACGTGCCATTGGCACTGATGCCCGTGACCCTCAGCTTGCATCCTGCTGCTTATCTCTTTTCCATGAGTCGATCCAGAGGACTTGCGAATTGTTAGAAAAATTCTCTCCAATGGAATCTTTGCCTTCCCATTCTATATTCTGGTATCTAGCCTAGGATCAGCAAAAAGGCTGATTTTCTGATCATCCAGTTCTGCACCTCTAGGAGACATGACCAGCCGGTCCCAGGACGCTTCCCTGCCGAGTCCCGCGCCTTTCTCAGTTCGGATCAGAGCTCAAGCAGCCCCCAGCAGCTGGCACGAAGCTGGGGCCAAAATGCACCGATCGCCCATCATCAGGCGCGGAGGGGCCGATTCAGTCCAGGTCAGCCAACTTTTCCAGAGCACTCCTGCTGGACTCCAGACCTTCATCATGGAGAGCTCCCAGCCCGTTTCACACCCACGGCAGCATGTCATCCCACAGGCAGGCTACCCCCGTGTTGACCCATCATAAACCAGGGTCCCTCCACCACGACACGACCGAGGTTCTCTGTGATGGGCTCTTCGTGCACTGGAAGGTGTTCTGTCCCACCCCTGGTTTCTCCACTACATGCCAGGAGCGCCCAGTCCCCCGCTGTGACGACCCAAAGGGTCTCAAAGACAGTGCCAAGTGTCCCCTAGGGGGCGCACTCACCCCAGATGGAGAACCAGGGCACTCCATGCTGGGTGCTCACGGAGCGATCCCGAGACCCTTTCCTGATTGTCCCCCAACCTGAGACAGGCCTGAACACACAGCCCCCTCGTCCCCTCCCACTCAGCCCTGACGGAGACAGGCAGCCTGGCCCCCAGGCCCCCAGGCACGGGGTCTGCCCCCAGGGAGCCCCCTCTCCCCCCAGCAATCAGCTCTGCGCATCCTGACCGTCCTTCCCCGCTGCATCTTGGGAAGCACGGCCGGGCGCATGTGCGGCCAGCCGGAGCCACCGCTGTGCAGGAGGCGGAAGTTCCATCAGGGTCAAGGCCGCGTCCTTGGCCATACAAGCGGCAGGAACAAGGTAAGAGAACCCGACCCTTGTGACTGCGGCCTCCAGGCAGTTTAGAGGCACATGGCCCTGTGACACCTTCTAGCGTGTAAACACGCCCTTCATCTGTTGTCCGTTCGCTGGGCCTTTATACTGTCATGGAGTCAGGCAGGGGAAGCCTTCAGCTTTGTTTTTCTTTTTCTTTTTTTTTTTTTATCATTGCTTTGTCAAGAATCTTGTATTAATTTATATTAATATTTTTTAATTTTTTAACGTTTATTATTTATTATTGAGAGGCAGAGACAAAGCATGAGCAGAGGAGGGGCAGAGAGAGAAGGAGACACAGAAGTTCAAGCAGGCTCCAGGCTCTGAGCTGTCAGCACAGAGCCTGATGCCGGGCTTGAAGTCACAAATTGCGGGATCACGCCCTGAGCCGAAGTTGGAGTCTTAACCGACTGAGCCACCCAGGTGCCCCCTATTTTTCTTGATTGTGAGTCTGATTTTTGAATTTTTTGCCTTCGTATTGAAATCTGGACGGGTCCCCTACACCTGCCTCAAATACTTTATGGGACCTGTTGAGTCATAAACATTTTTTTTCCCTCCCGAGAATGCAGAACAGAAAAGTCCTTGAAGATCAAGGTCACCACAAACCCTCAGCAAACAGGCTGAGACTTGTACTGTTTGGCACGTACAGACTTTAAAAACTCTCTTGAAGAAGGGCCCACATTTAAAAAATTAGGTTCGTTCACATTAAAAAAGAAACCCAGGGACATCCAGGTGGTTCAGTTGGTTAAGCGTTGGATGTCGGCTTGGGTCATGATCTCATGGTTGGTGAGTTCAAGCCCCGCATCAGGCTCTCTGTTGTCAGCACAGAGCCTGTTTCGGATCCTTTGTCTCCCTCCCCTGCTTGCACTCTCTCTCTCAAAATAAATAAATTAAAAAAAAAAAAAAGAAATCCAGGTTTCCAACTTCCCAGGAATGCCCAGAAGGTCTGTGGGAGTCGTCATTCGGTCGGGTACACGGTTCATGCGAACCTTCATCAGACACTGAGGATCTGAGGCCGTCACCGATACTGACGTCATCCACAAGAGAGCACAGTGGGACCCCTCGGTCCTCCAGGGTCCTCCCGTGGCTTGCCTCATTGTCGTGTGAACAGCCGGGTCCCTGAGAAGGTCCAGTGTGCAACCTCCTACTGGTCCAAACACCCTGACTTACAGATGGGGAAACTGAGGCCCAGAGCGAGAAAGTGACTCACCGAAGGCCACTCCACAATCACTGGCGAAGGTGGAGCTGGAATCCAGGCTTCCTGACCGCCATGCCCAGCTCCTGCTCATCCCCATGCTAGCGGAGGGAGCCGCGTCCACACCTCTGGGCTTAAATTCCGGTTATCAGCGGATTATCAGTGGCTCCTACAATGTCCCAGGTCATCAGCGTGTATCAAATCAGAGCCCAGAACGTTGTCATTTGAGTAGCACTGTGTCCTCTTTTTTGTTTTTTGTTTTTTTTTTAACTTATTTTGATACCAGATAACAGCAGGCACATCCAGCCCAGCCATCCCTGTGCTGAAACCGGTCATTTGCACTGGAGCTCCGTTAATTATCAGCCAACCGTCTGTGTCACTGACGCTTGGTCTTCGCCTACACACCTCGCTGGTTTTCTCCCTGCCCTGTCTTCCTCTCCTGGGTTTGTAGGGTGAGTGAGGCAGGGGGACGTCACTGTCCTTTCGGGAAGGTTTCTGTGGCAACGGGCGCTGTGGGCCCAGGCTCCCTGGGGCAGCGGGGATGCCCGGCCGCTGATGCCTCTGTGGCTTGGGCAACAGACGCCCTTCCCTCGGCCTCGACGGCTTAGCCACACTTGTCTGCGCACTTGTCCTTGTCTTTGGGGCAAGTCTCGGCTCAAATGCTACGACCTCAGAGACGGCTTCCGTGACCACCCCTCGCCCAGTCTTGATTCCCCCTTCCCTCGTTGTGTTTATTCTGGCATTGATCTCGATACGAAATCCTGTTACCTGTTTCCTGTATCACTCTGGCCAGAATGGGGGTCCCAAGAGGGTGAGGACATTGTCCTGCTTGACGCTTGGTTCCCAGAGCCTTGCACTGTGTACATGTCACACGTGCTCCCCGAAGTGCTGGCGAGCGAGAGAGCCCGCCCGCGCTTTGTCTCCGGACACCCCCTTCCCATCAGGAGAACGCCACCTGTCCAGGTGCGGTGGTGCTGCTTAGTGCCTATCAGGTGAGCTGCGCTTTGGAGTTTCCAAAAAGAAAAAAAGAAAAAGACAGACATTTAAAAAGCCTTCAGTCTGGGGCACCTGGGTGGTTCAGTAGATTAAGCATCCGACGCTTGGTTTCCGCTCAGGTCATGACTTGATTGTGACTTGGAGACCCACATTGAGCTCTGTGCTGACAGCGTGGAGCCTGCTTAGGATTCTCTCTCTGCCTCTATCTCTGCCCTCCCCTGATCCCACTCTGTCTCTCTCTCTCTCAAAATAAGTAAATAAAAAAATAAGTAAATAAACTTTAAAAAATAATAATAGTAAATAATAAAAGAAAACTCCTAAGTCTGGGCCTGTTCGGAACATCCACCATCCACACAACAAACGACCCCAAACCTCAGCGGCTGGAAACAACAGCCACTGGACCTGCTCAGGATTCAGTGGGTTGAGAATTCAGGCAGTGGTCAGCCAGGGGGGTCTTCTGCTCTATGTGGCGCTGGCCGGGTCATTCGCTCAGATGCCCTCTGACCTGGGCCTGCTATCTGGGCCTGGTATCTGGGCTGGGCCGGAAGGTTCATCTGCAAGTCTAGTGCCTCCGTCCTATGACCTCTGTCTCCACTGGTTGGCTTGGGCTTCCTCACAACATGGCGGTCCCAGGGAGTCTCCCACGGCAGCTGGTTTTCAAGAAGGAACGTTCCAGCTCATGAAAGCAGAAGCTGCCAGTCTCACGGCTCACCCTTGGGAGTTTACACAGCACCACTTTCGCACCACTTTGGCCTCCCTATTAAGACAGGTCACAAGGGATGCCCAGACTCCGGAAGAGGAAGAGAAGTGGCCTCCATTTCCGGATGGGAGCACCAGGAAAGACTTTGACGCCATGTTGAATTCACCAGAGGGACTGACCCTGTCGCAGGCGCTGCCTGAAGAACCCGGGCTGCTATGCTCCACGCACAGGGGGCAGGGCCTCACCCCACACTCCCGCCTTGACGATTATGATGATTCCCATGGTGGAGCGTGATCTAGATGACGGCTAAGCAGTAAAGGATGGGCTCACTGAACAAACCCACCCGAAGGACAAAACTGACAAATGTGAGCCCAACTTAAAAGAATATCATCTCTTTATAAAACGTGTTCATAACTGCACTAGTTATACCCCTTTGGGCTGCCAAGAGACTTGGGACGCTTTGGATTCCATAAACAAACATACTTACTGGAAGGACTGCCAGGCTGCCAGAGAACCGCATGGAGTCCATGATACTGTGTGGCAGCCAGACCACGGGAGGACGACCCCGATAATCAGCCATGGCGGTTATTGGGGGGGATGGCCTTTCTAAGTTCTGCTCCAGCCAGAACAGCACTACAGCCCCTCGATCCTAGTTTCTCCACTTCCAGGGGAGGGACCCGTTGCCTTTTGCTCAGTGATGCCGTCTGTCTCAGCCTGAGGGGCAGAGGCACCGAGGAATTTCCAGGGTGTTGGGGGAAAACCCTAGAGAAGGGGGTTGTTGGGAACCAGAGGCAGGATGGGCTCTGTCCTGGCCAGCCTGGGTTGGAACAGGGTTCCGTGCCTTTCTGCAAGAGGCGGTGTTTGGCTAGATGAGCTAGCTTTAGTGCTCTTTCATAATAGCAGAGGGCCAGGTGTACCTTCTTAAACACAAACCTCCCCTTTTACACCCAAAGCCTAAAGTTAAGAGTTATAGGAATACCTGACCCTGGAGACGCCTGTGCGATTACGAAGTGGTGGCGCGCCCTCTTGTGGTCAAATGTTAAACTGCAGGAGCTAGGCCTCTCAAAGCCTTTGCTTCCAGGAGATGAGTGATTTTTCAAGACTTCTTGGGGGAGCTCATTAAAATGCAATTCTCCCACCCACCCTATGCCGGCCCCAGGACCCTGATTCAGGAAACTTGAGGGAAAGCCTGTGGTTCTTTGCTTTTAACAAGTACCCGCTTATGGGAGACCCCAGCCCACATTTTGAGGAATATTGGGCTTGGGCAAAAGCAGTGAATCTTTCAGTTTCCCAGCAGCCTGTGCGGTCTCCAGCCTGTGACCTTGAGTGTGACTTTGGGCTTTAGCAGGGCCAGGGCCACACATAGTCTCGTCCTCAGAGGCTCTCTGTCCCCAGCGTCACCCACTTAAAGACTGGGTTAAAGACTTTTCCTTTGGAAGGGAAAGTGGGGGGTGTTGTGGGCGCTGGGTGACTGGCCACTATGCTGAGGTTAACGTGCCCCGTTTCTCATAGTTAGAGGCCACAGTAGGGGCTCCGGGGGCTCCTGGGGGGTTCAGTCAGTTGAGCATCTGACTTTTGGTATCAGTTCAGGTCATGATCTCAGGGTCATGAGATCGAGCCCTGCGTTGGGCTGTGCATTGAACACGGAGCCTGCTTGGGATTCACTCTTCCTCTCTCTCTGCCCCTCCCCTGTTCTCTCTCTCTCTCTCTCTCTCACACACACACACACACACACTCTCTCTCTCTCTCTCTCTCTCTCTCTAAAATAAATATATATTAAATTACATTTTTAAAAAGTGGTGGCTGTGGTCTTGGACTTTGGAACCAGATATCTCTGGGTGCAAACCCCAGCTTTCCTAGGTGCTAGCTGAGTGACTGTAAGCAAGACACTTAATCTCTCTTGGCCTCCACTCGCTCTTCCCGTTGGTGGGAGAAAGCGCACCTCATGGGATCCCTAGGAAGACTTAACGTGGTGAAATCACCAAACACAAGACTCTACGTGCAGTGAAAACCCAGCAAAGAGGGGCTGATGCTGTAGTTATCATATTTTGTGTAACAGCCCCTTCCAATAGGGCTTGCCCTGGGCTGAGCATTGAACGTTAAAGGGAAGGGGACAGACACAGAGGGAAAAATCAGGAAAATCCTGTCCCTGTTTCCAAACAGCCCAGAGTCTAGTGGGGACATAAGACGGTGTAGTTTCAGTGACTGCTGCTCTTTTACGCCACTACATTTGGGGTGGGTTGTTACCCTACAATACATAACGCAGAGGCATGCGCACACCCATATCTAAAAGCCAAGCAGAGGTAGTGGGTCAGAGAGGGACAGGGAAATAGATGCAGTGAGCCCCCAGAAAGTCTGAGCAGCCGCCTGCACCTTCCAGATTTTTCAGACAAGCAGTAGGTGTCAGTCCACTGTGTCCCCCAAGCCATAGGGGTACACGTTGTGTTTTATGAGTGCCCCCCTTAAAGGCCCTTTCTGTGGTCTGAATGTTTGGGACCACCCCCAAATTCACAGGTTGAAGTCTTAGCCCCCAAAGATGATGGTGTCAGGAGGTGAGGCCTTTGGGAGGTGATTAGGTCGGGAGGGCGGAGCCCTTATGAATGGGATTCCTGTGGTCAAATGTGAGGCTCCAGAGAGACCCCGTGCCCTTCACCGTGTGAGGGCACTGCTGTGAACCAGGGGCAGGCCCTCACCGTGCTGGCCTGGGGCTGTGAGCCTATCATTCTTGACTGGGTCTCAGGGAGGCCCTCCGGTCCCCGCCCCTCCCTTCTCTTTGTAATTCCTATCTCCACCTTCTCCCCACTTCTAGATCCTCCTTCCTGCCAGTAAAGCATTTAAGAGTCAAGAGAGCAGTTCTCAACCACTTTTTGTGGAATTTTTGCATGTGTGGGGGGGTGGCCTCTGGACTGTACTGTCTTCGTGCTCCCCTCAAAACCAAGACCAGAAGGGCCTCACTGTTGATATTCTATATACGCATGTGCCCATTTTTAAAAAAAAAAAAAAAAGACTGGAAGTAAATACATTTAATCTAGCTGTAGCCGGATGGTGGGTTTACCGATGATTTTATTTTCTTTAGACTGTGTACTTTCCCAGAGTTTTCATAGCCTCCGTTGTTACATTGACAATGAACTTAAAACAATGGTGGCCTTTTGAAGGGCAGTATCCTGGCTCCTCCTGGAGCCCAGAGAACGTGAAAGGGCTTGGGAGTGGTTAGGAGGAAGGACAGCTCATGCTGTCCACGCCTGTGCTGGACGGGGACCAGGACACCCGCAGCGGACGGGGTCTCGAGCTGCAAACTGACAGAGGGAGGCCCCGAGGGAGTGAGGCTCATGATCACACCCAGCTCAGACTGCTGCTCGCATGCTGGGAGAGCAGCTTCCCCTCGACAGCCTCACCCCTGCCCCTGCAGTGCCCCATGGGAAGCAGGGTTGTGTCCACTAGCATTTTTGGGGGGTTGGAGAGAAACGGCCAAGCCCTGTGCTTCTTGGACTTCCAGGTCAGAGAGGTTTTCCTGTCATATAAGCAGGTGCTTGCTGAGAGCACTGTGTTTTCAGGAGCACACCACTGCCCAAGCCCTGAGCAGAGCCTCTGGTGTCCCTTCAGTCATTCATTCATTCATTCATTCATTCATACACTTCCGTGAGACATCTTCTCTAAGCCAGTCCTGTTCTGCTACAGACATTCAAATCTGACTGTGATGTGATCTATTGCTCTGAACCATACAGGTGCGTAATGAGAAACTCCTGGCATTGCAGGGTATAACGTGCAAGGTTTTCACACTCTGTAAGGCCACCCAGAGGCCTGAGGACAACAAGCAGCCAGATACTGGGCGGGGGTGAGCTCTGAGTTTGTGCCAGAGCTGCCGGCCCTCGGTCCCCATCCTCCGTGCCCGGGGGCGGGGGGCGGGGGGAGTGTTACTCCTTAAGGAACTGAGGTCCTTTCCATCTTTCCATTATGGAGGATGCTTTCTGTGGGAGAAAATGGCTTTCCTGACACACAGGGGCCACAAGGACTATGAGTGATTCAAGAAACTCCCTAAATGGTAAAATTTGGAAGTGTGTGCGTATTTTAAGGGAAGCCCAAGACTTTCTTGAGATATTCTGTCCGGACCACAATGCAAAAAAAAAAAAAAGTGCTTAAAAAGACTGATTTAGCTGGGGCACCTGGGTGGCTCAGTCGGTTAAGCTTCCAACTTCAGCTCAGGTCATGATCTAGCAGTTTGTGAGTTCGAGACTCACGTCGGGCTCTGTGCTGACAGCTCAGAGTCTGGAGCCTGCTTCGGATTCTGTGTCTCCCTCTCTCTCTGCCCCTCCTCCTCTCACACCTTGTCTCTCTCTCAAAAATAAATGTGGTATATATATATACAATGGAGTACTACATGGCAATTAGAAAAAATGAGATCTGGCCATTTGTAGCAAAATGGATGGACCTAGAGGGAGTCAGGCTAAGCAAAATAAGTTAGGCAGAGAAGGACAGATGTCACTCAGGTCTAACGGGAGAAACCTAATAGGAGACCATGGGAATGGGAAGGTGAGGGGAAGAGTTGGGGAGAGGGAGTGAGGCAAATCATGAGAGACTTTTGAATGCTGAGCACAAACTGAGAGCTGAAGAGGGAGGAGGAAAGGGGAAGGGGGGTGATGGTCATGAAGGAGGGCACTTGTGGGGAAGAGCACTGGGTGTTATATGGAAACCAACTTGGTAATAAACTATTAATAAAAAATAAATAAAAACATTAAAAAATAAAATATAAAAAAATTAACATTTTTTAAAAGACTGATTTAGCCATATTTTCGCATTTAAGGATACATGAATAGAGTGCACACTATCTGGAGTAATACCATAGAATAACCCACTTGGGTGGCACTTACTGTTGCCAAAACTTACTCTGAGCACTTTGCAGACACGAACTTACGGACTTCTCATGACAACGGCGGATCTGGAATGCGCATTGCCCTCAGCTGACAGCTGAGAAGCAAAGGAAGTAAGTCAGCGCGTGGGGGGGCTGGAAGGAGCCCCGCACCCCCTGCTCTCGTCACCCCTACAGGAAGCAGGAAGAGAAGAAGGAAACTCCACCGAGCCGGACTGGAGCACAGACGTCGAGGACGCTGGGACCCCTCACACCTACCTTTCCAATCAGCGACAGCACCTCCTTTGACAGGTGAGGGCGGCGGGCTTCAGGGAGGTGGAGGGACTTGCCCAGGGTTAACCCGCTCTGCAGTGGCGGCACCTGCCTAACTTCAAAGCCAGGGTTAGGGGCAGGGGCAGGGTCCAGGAACCAAAGGGCAGTCTCTGTGTGCTCACTCCAGGGTCAAGCCACCTGTCCCTCAGCCGTAACCACACACACTGACCCCTGGAATCCACAGCATCGGGCTCTAACTCACCCCGGACACCAGGCTAAGGAAGCAAAACCCAACCTGTTGACTCCGAAAGGGGAATAATTTATTTTCACACTTGTGAGCCCCTAATCATTTTTCCTTCATTCGTGTACCCCGTGAGCATGGATGGAGCACCTCCTGTGTGCACACGTGTTCTAGCACGTGGGTTGCAGTGGAGAGCAAAACCGGAGCGGAATTCTAGAAGAACGGCAGGTTTGTCCGAACAGAGAAGGAACGCAGGCTTCAGTCTAACTCTGGAATCTGAGCTAGCAACTTCCCTGAGCGTCCGTTTTCTTACCTGTAAAATGGGACAGGGATCATCCTTGGGGGGTGGGGGGGCGGGGTGTGCGCGTGGTGAGAGAGGGGGAAGCAAGTGAAGTAATAGTTTGAACTCCTGTCGGCGCGGTAAGTTCCTCTGTTGCCCTGGTGTTGATGCATTTCTGTCGTGTGAACTTGGACATGCCCCTCAACCTCAGGGCAGCTGGGTCCAAGCCTGTGCTTGTATCTACTCTACCACCCTGTGCCCTGCCCGGATCAGGGCTCCTGGCCCAATCTTGCTGCTCAACGGTATATATTCCACTCAAGTTAAAGCCCCAAGTACCTGGACACATTCAGAAACGCTTACTGAAGGAAGCCTGAATGTCAAGGGCACCTCATTCAGGGTGCTGATGGCCCTATTGCTTCCTTGCCCAGTAGGCTTAAGAAACAGTCATGTACCTTTTACATATTCAACTGCCCAGGATGGTCCAAGGATGCTGAAGCCCACTGCTTACTGGAGATAAAGCAGCTTCAAGATCCGTAATTAAAAAGGAAAATGTGCAGTTGGATCCCTGCCCAAGGAGGGGTTTGCTCCCCCCCCCCCCATACCACCCTGGCCCCTGGGCCGCACTCTCCTTGAAGCCCAGCATGTGGCGTCTTGGAAGGCGCCATCACAGAGCCGTGTAGCTTTAAAGCTGGAAGTCTGCTCAGCAATTGCATAGTCCAGGACTGTATACTGGGGATCCGGGGCAGGACCTAGCCCCCCAGACTGATTTTGATGGCTGCAGAGAGCTAACTCTCCACCATTCCCCATTACATCACCCTGAAAGTGACCTTACCAAGTTCGTGAGGCCCTTGGTCTGCTGCCCTTGGTCTGGCCTACTTCTCCATTTTGCAGGAAGTGGTGGAGGATGGGATGTGGGGGGGACATGACAAACCCAGAGAAGGGAACAGATGTGCTCAAGTTCACAGGGCCGATGAGGGGCACTGTGAATACCACACCCACCTCGGGGTCCGCTGGGCCTCAGCACGGGCCACGCAAACCTTGGTGCATGATGCAAACAGCAAGCGATAAATTCTGTTGGATTCCCCCCTCCCCGGAGGGAAAGGGGGTTCTCTTGGGAGGGGATGGGCCAACTTTCAGTGAGGTTTCCCTGTGTGGAGACTCCACACGGCACCCATGGATCTGTTCATTAATAATTACCTAATCGGGAAGGTGGTAGGTGGTGCCGGGGTGTTGAGGGGTTTTGCCAACCTTCCCAGGCTTGGCAGACCCAGGCCGTGTTCCCAGGCCTCCTCTGGTGCTCCGGCAGCCACTTGGGGGGCCACAGCAGGACTGACCGTGAGTGACTCTCTGAGGGCCGCCTCTGAGACTCAAAGGGGAGGGCGACCCACCGTTCTGGTTTGCCCAAGACTGAGGGCTCTGGGACAGAAGACTTGCGGTGCTGAGACTCGGAAAGACCTAGAAGTGACCCACCCTCGAGCTGGAACGACCCCCACACCTAACAACACCACCCTCCTCACTGCACTGGTGCTAAGGGCCGGGAACAGCCTCCTGCAAGGCCACACGGCTCTTCTGGCTCCTGTCACAGGTACTCGTGGAGAGATCCCGGCAGAGGGAAATTCTGGGTAACTTCTCCAGAGAGAAGTGTGCATATGAAGCTGGGCGGGAGAAGGTGTTACAGTTTGGTCGGGCGTTAAGTAGATGAGCGAAGTGATCCAATGTATGTTTTTAAGTGATCACTGAAGCTCTTGAATGGAAATCAGAGTAGAAAGACCAGTTAGAAAACTACAACAGTCTAGAAAACAAATGAGGGCCTGGGGGTCAAATCTGGCCCACTGGCAATTTTTGTATTGCTCCTGAGATAGGAAGGCAAGATACAATATAAATACACAATATGAATAAAAATATATAAATATATAAAAATATATAAAATGTGTAAATAGTTGAAAAAATCAAAAGGAGGACAATATTTTGTGACACATGAAACATCTATGTTGTTCATTAATAAAGTGCCACCAGACGCCAGCCACACACGAGCCTGCCATGTGGGGGGCCGCTTTCCAGCCAGCACAGCCAAGCTGGGTAGCTGCAACAGGACTTTGTGGCCTGCGGAGCCAAAGGTGTCTACTCGCTGGCCCCTTGTCCGAGTGAGTGACTCTGGAGGCCTGAGTGGGGTCACAGCGGTGGGGAGGCTAGGAGGTTAAGGGAAGAGCCTGCCGGATGTGCGGAAAGGTTGACTGGTTGGAATGGGGGTCGTATTGGAAGGCCAGACCCAGGTTAGGGATGACAACTGGACTGGGGGCTGAGAATCCGGTAACGGTGGTAGGGCTATCCAGTGGCGCAGCAGATTTAGGGGAGAAAATCGAGCACCTGTTTGGGTAGATTAAGTTTATTAGGAAAAGAGACCAATTATTTTCCTGGAACTTTGGGCAATTCAGGGTTTTTTGTTTGTTTGTTTGTTTTGTTTTTTGAGAGAAAGAGAGAGAGAACTGGGGAGGGAGACAGAATTTTAAGCAGGCTCCATGCTCAGTGCAGAGCCCCATGTGGGACTCGATCTCACAACCATGAGCTCAAGAGTCGGATACTTAACCGACTGGGGCACCTGGGCGCCCCAGACCAATCAGTGTTTGAACTTCAATGATTTCACCTGCACGGAGTGAAGGTAAGAATGCCAGTTCTACTGACCCCTACCTGGGTAAGAGGCTCAGACAAAATGCCACGAAAGTGATTTTGTGCGCTGTAGAGCACGCCACGGATGTCTGCGGAGTAGATTAGCTAAAGCTTTGGTGATTCGCGCTCTTGGTGCACTGGGTCACTGGGCTGAGGAAATTAGCCCAAAGGGCAAAAGGAGCCCCAGGCTGAGTCTGGAGACTTGTGTTCCAGCTCAGATAGTTACCGGTTAGGTGACCTGATTCCGTCATCTGGGGACTCTCAGTGACAGCAGTGGAGACCGGTGTTTTGCAGAGCTCACAAGGATGGGAAATGCCAGGAGGTGGTGGGGGCACCAGGAATGTGCTTTGTTAATCCACAGAATGTCACCCGCTCCCACAACTGGGAAGGTGCTGGCTGTCTGCTAGCCTGCCACAGGCCCATCTGCAAGAGTTGACCATGTCACCTATCACCCTGGGGCCCTGTACTTCCCGACTTCTCAGTAGGATTGGGCGTCCTGCTGGGGCATGGCCTGGACACTCTCTTTCCTCCTACAGCCCCGAGAGCACAGAAGATGCATCTTGCCAGCCGCCTGCTCCTCCTTCTGGCTGGGCTACTGGTCCCATCTCACGGTCACCTGCTCCCTGAGCCCAGCAGCCAGGGTCACCCCGCCCATCAGGAGGCTCCCAGCATAGGGGAGGGTTCCCCCAGCCTCAAGATTGTCCCGGGCAATACAGCCTTTGCTCTCCGCCTCTACCACCTGATGGCTTCCCAAAGCCCTGGGAGCAACATCTTCTTTTCCCCACTGAGCATCTCTTCCTCCTACGCCATGCTGTCCCTGGGCGCCCGCTCACACAGCCAGACCCAGATCCTCGAGGGTCTGGGCTTCAACCTCACAGAGGTGTCTGAGTCGGACATCCACCAGGGCTTCCAGAACCTCTGGCACACCCTCCATCTCCCAAGAGATGGGCTGGAGATGCACGCGGGCAGCGCCCTGTTCCTGAGCCAGGAGCTGCAGATCCTTCCAGGATTTCTAAATGACAGTGTGGCCTTCTATGAATCCAAGCCCTTCCTCGCCGACTTCCATGACTCTGCGGGCACCACGCAGCTGATCAATGACCATGTCAAGGAGGAAACTCAAGGGAAGATTGTGGATTTGGTCAGCGACCTGAGCACAGACATCGCGATGGTGCTGGTGAATTACATTTACTTCAAAGGTAAGAGTCAGTTCAGTGGGTCCTGTGTCTCCCCTCTTCCCCCTGATTTATGGATGGATGAAATATTTTAAAAAAGAGAGAGAACAGGTGCTTGGGTGGCTCAGTCAGGTGGGCGTCCGACTTTGGCTCAGGTCATGATCTCACAGTTTGTGGATTTGAGTCCCGTGCTGGGCTCTGTGCTGACAGCTCAGAGCCTGGAGCCTGTCTTTGGATTCTGTATCTCTTTCTCTCTCTCTGGCCCTCCCCTGCTCATGCTATGTCTCTCTGTCTCTCAAAAAAAAATACATAAAAAAAAGAGAGAGCGTGGATGGATGAGGTCGGATAAGTTCAAACAACCCTTAGCAGACTCATGTGACAGCATCAGATATTTAAGAGTGAGTAGTATTGAGGTTTCCATACCCTCCTATCTTTAGATACATTTTCTTATTTGTTTTTTTAGTAATGGTAATATATGAAATGTACAAGTTGAACTTCTGGCTTCACAAGGAAGCTTTGCCAACAGTGTAAACAGAGAAGGTTGGTGCTTACGAACATCCCCTTCAAAGTTTTGAGCGTCAAATCATGGCACACATATGTGTCCTCCTTAGAAGAGAGCCTAAAAGTATAGGCAAATTATAGCCTCCAGCCACCTCTGATGGAGGCTATATAGCCTCCAGCCACCTCTGATGGGGGCTATAATTTGTTAATAAAGTTTTATTGGCACACGGCCATGCCCACTCATTTATGCATTGTGCCTGGGCTGCTGTCACACAGCCACAGAGATAAGCAATTGCTACAGAGCCCAACATATTTGCTTTCTGGCCCTTTGCAAAAGAAGTTCGGTGCCCTCTGACCATTACATATACTCGGTAAACAATTAGAGTACTTGTAATTAATCTAAAGATAATACCCATTTGGAAGATCCTTAAAAACACATAAGGGTATAAAAGAGAAATAGAAATTGCCCAGGGGCACCTGGGTGACTCAGTCGTTTAAGCATCTGACTCCTTGTTCTACTCAGGTTATGATCTCGGAGTTTGTGAGTTCAAGTCCTGTGTGGGGCTCTGCGCTGACAGTACGGAGCCTGCTTAGGATCCTCTCTCTCCCCTTCTCTCTCTGCCCCTTCCCTGCTCATTCTCTCTCTCTCCCTCTCTCTCTCAAAATAAATACACTTTAAAAAAATTCCCCATAATCCTACCACCTGAGGCAACCGAAAACGTTGACATTTTCACTGAATTCATTCCAGTCTTCCGCTCACACACATACGTTAACCATTGAAATCATGGTGGACAGTTTCACACAGTGTGTATCAGGGTTCCAGCAGAGAAGCAAAGCCATAAGTGTTAAGGGCATGGGGATTGCTCTGGGAGTTGGACCTTGCATAACTGTGGGGACGAGAAGGTCGGCAAGAAGCAGGGGTGGGAGGGACAGAGTGACGTCCTTGGTGCAGGTGTAAGTTGGGAGCCTATCAGGGAACCGACACAAGGTGCTTTCAGCCATCACAGTGGGTCCATGTACAAGGGACTTGTGGAGAGGCCTAAGCTGGGCATCTGGTGGCGGCTTGGGGACACTGTTGGTCAGAAGGGCTATTGTTGGACTATGAACTTGGAGGACAGCATGGATGGGCCAGAGCACACAGGTCTCCACTAGGTCTGTCCATCATCCCATCTTCCTGGGAAGACCTTCAAGGCATTGTGCTTGCTTCTACCTCCCCGTCTCGGCTTGTAACCACCTTGAACCCAGGATCTCCAGGGAACAGATCCTGGGAAACGATCCCAGCCAGACTAACAATCCAGCCAAATTTCTTATCACTTGCATTTTACACAGGGAATTTGTCATGCACCACTGAGAACTTTTTTAAAAGACCTTTGTAAAAACCTTTTAAATTCTGCAATAACCGTAAACTTATAGGAAGTTGCAAACGTAATACAGAGAGACCCCACGCACCTTCCACACAGGTTATCCTAGATCACGTGTTATGTAACTTGTACAATAACAAAACCAGGAACCTGACATTGGTGCAATCTATGACCTTATTCGGATTTCACTAGGTTTTACATGCATTCACGTGTGTATGTATAGTTTTATGCTACTGAAAACTCTATTTAGACCTTACCTAATGCTTGCGCGATAGTCTACTGATGCCATTTCCTTAAAATATTAATTAAGTGTATAATACACACCATGGGCCCACCCAAAGCTCTGGCTATACATCATGAAGGGTTTGGGTGCTCTCTTCTGACAGAAACCTAGCTCAGGCTGTTTTAGTGTTGTTGGCATGAGAAAGAGAGGTTCTCCAGAAATAGAAGGGAGCTAGAGACGTCCTGCCCGCTGACACATCTGTGTAATACTTAGGGGACGTGAAGGTGGTCCAGGCCTCACTGCAGGTCACGTGATGAGAGAACAGAAAAATTGTGGCTTATTTTCAAAACTGAAAAGTACCTAGAAAAAAACAAACAAAAGATGCTCAGGTACTCTGTGGATTGGATTTTCTGGAGAGACGTTAAAGTAGACTTAAACTTAAAAAACACTGATATATTGGGCTGCCTGGGTGGCTCAGTCTGTTAAACATCCAACTTGGCTCAGGTCATGATCTCAGAGTTCGTGAGGTCAAGCCCCGTATCGGACTCTGTGCTGACACTCGGAGCCTCGAGCTTGCTTAGGATTCTGTGTCTCCCTCTCTCTCTCTCTCTCTGCCCCTCCCCTACTTGCTCTCTCTCCCTCTTTCTCTCTCTCTCTCTCAAAAGTAAGCAAATATAAAAATAATAATAACAATAAAAAACACCGATATATTCATGAAAAGGAAGACAATATGGTAACGAGGTTAATTCTCCCATGAATTAATCTAAATATTTAATGTAATCCCAATCAAAATCCTAACAGATTTTTTTTTTCTTTTGGGCAGCACTTAACAAGCTGAGTCTACAATGTATATGAGAAAGCAAAAGGCCAAGAAAAGCTATGATGGGAAAACTTGACTGCCAGAGAGCCAAACTTCTCATAAATCTGTATTAATTTAGATTGTGTGGTACAAGTAGACCAATGGGAGAAGAGTGAGGCCAGAACACGGCCCAGAAACGGCGCCATGAATAGATACCCGGACATTTGATATCATCACCATGATAGAGCCCTGGGGGGGTGGGGGGGACACTTGCTGGGACAACTAGGTCCCTGCAGGGAGACACATGGGTTTAGACCGTCCCTTCGACCAGTCGTAAGTATTCCTTCCAGATGGAGTAGAGTGCTTTTTTGCAAGAGGGAAGAATAAGACCTATTATAATATATAATTATAATATAATATAATATAATATAATATAATATATAATATAATATAATATATAGTAGGTCTTTAAAAAGACACAAAAGACCTAATCACAGAGGAAAAGACTAATATGTTCACTTCATTAAAGAATTTCAATTACCAAGGTGCCTGGGTGGCTCAGTTGGCTAAGCGTCTGACTTTTGGTTTCAGTTCAGGTCATGATCTCATGGTTTGTGAGTTCTAGCCCTGTGTCAGGCTCTGCACTGCACTGACAGGGATTCTCTGTTTCCCTCTTGCTCTCTGTGCCCTGGACTTGCTCTCTCTCCTTCTGTCTCTCTCTGTTTCTCTCTCAAAAATCAAGAAAGAAACTTTACAAAATTAAAAATTAAGAAAATTCAATCACCAAAACTCACCAACATGAGACTGAAAAGACAAGTCAGAAAGGAGAGAAGATATTTGCAGCTCACACAACTGATACACAACTAATGTTCAGAAAGAACTCCTACAAATCACTAAGAAACAGCCCTACACAAATATGGGGGGTAAACATGATCTGGCACTGATGCAAAAAACAAAAAAAATAGGACATTTAGTTAGTCAATAGGTCAATAAACATACAAAAGGTTGCTCAGCCTCATTTTTAACCAAAAAAGTACGCTCCAAAGCCATAATGAGCTTTCATTACATAAGCATCAGAGTGGCACCAAATAAAAGTGCCGCCATGTAAATTCAATGGCGAAGACAGGAAACAACTTTCCTGATACCCTCTTGTATCTCATATTTTAGAATCTAAATGAACTTCAAGAGAGCCATTCCTTAGGCAGGTCAGGTTTTGAATGGTCTGCATGAAACGCTGTGATGAAATAGTAAGGTTGGGGTCTCCACGACTGCTGGAGAGACATTTCCTGGCTGGACTGTTGGCTTCTTGGTCTGCAGGGTGCTTTGTACCTTCTTCCTTTCTTCCTTCAGCTCTGTGGGAGAAGCCATTCGCTCTCTCACTGACCACTCCCCAAGACTTCTACGTTGATGAAAATACAGTAGTCAAGGTGCCTATGATGCGGCAGGATACAGAGGACCACTGGTATCTTCACGACAGATACTTGCCCTGCTCAGTGCTGCGGATGGATTACAAGGGAAACGCCATGGCCTTTTTCATCCTTCCTAACCGAGGGAAAATGAAGCAGGTGGAGGAGGTCTTGACTCCAGAGATGCTAACAAGGTGGAACAGCTTGCTTCAGAAGAGGTAATCAGGGTGACACGTGGTGCTGAATCTGCAGCACTGCCCTTCAAACGGACCCTCCTAATGAAAGCTGGTGCCCAAAACTGGGGACAATTGACAAAAGACGAAAGAAGTCTCATTTGCTTTAAGACTTTCCATGGGTTTTCCTCAAATAAAGAAGGTTCCTGTTACATCTGAGATAGGATATTGCCCCTATCAGCGAAAAGAGAACCAGACTGGGGGTTAAGAGCCCTGGTTCTAGATGTAACCCTCATACAGCACAAGACTTGGGTGGCGTGACCTTGGCTCTCTGAGGGTCTGCCCCTGTGCAGTCAATGCGTAGACCTCTGGTCAAGATGGCTGGCATGGAGGGACTTAAGAAAACTCCATCTGCCCTATGAGTGGGAAATGTTTCCAACCACGTATAAGAAAAGGGCCTCAACCCAAGGCCACATGTGGATGGAAAATTTGCACAGCTCATGGGAGAGAGGAATTCTAGCCAAAGAAATCATCTGGTCCCAAATAAGTGAAAACCACAGGACCCCAACAGAGGCGAAGGCAAAAGTGCCGCAGAGGGGAGACTGGCATCTCCCCGTGCACCTGGGAAAACACGGAAAACAATCTCTGCTGAAGATTAGCTCCCAAGGGAGGAGGTCCTGTGGCCCGGAGGCCTTGGGGGCAAAGAGGCCTGGCTCTAAGCCCCTGGGAGCATTGAGCAAATGGTGTTTGTGTTTATGGCAGCAGAAGTCAGATGGAATGGGGCCCGCTAGAGGGTGCAGGCAAGGCGAGCGCAGTGCACTGGGGTCCCTCACTTGTTCCTGAGTCCAGTGTTTTAACCCCATGCCTCCTCCAGGTACTTTTACAGGAAGCTCGAGTTGCATTTCCCCAAGTTCTCCATTTACGGCTCCTATAAATTAGATCAGATCTTGCCCGAGCTGGGCTTTGTGGACGTGTTCTCGCAGCAGGCTGACTTATCCGGCATCACCGAAGAGCGAAAGCTGCAGGTGTCCAAAGTAAGTCATCGGCGGTCATGGATGCCTGGAGACGCGGTGGGGAACAGCTGCTCCTTGGGAGCTGCTAGGTGATGGGTGTTCTCTCTGACACCACGTGAAGTCTCTGAGCCTGAGTGTCGTTCAACTATCCCCAGGCATGGGCTTTCACAAACCAACCCACCACATGCTGGTGTGGTGCTTGGTGCTGGGGATGGGGGGTCCACCCAACCCCCGTCCTCGGGGAGCTCTTGCAGTCAAGTGGGCTCCCTAGATCATGACAATGGCGAGTGGCACATTGGTAGAAATAGAGGAAGGATAACAGACCAGGCCGGGCTGAGTGTGTGTATCAGAGATTCCTTTGACGAGAGAAAGAGACCCAGGACTTCAGTGAGGAAGACAAAAGTGCACTATTGGGTAGAGTCTTGAGTGGCAGAGTTAAATTCCGGTTCCTTCCCTTACAGCGGTAACGGGCTAGCTAGTGTCTGGATTTATTTTCCTCAACTGTAAACGAGCCATAATGCATCAACCTTTTAGGTCCCCAGCACGTAGTAAGTGTTCAGTTGTTGACAGAAAGAATTATCTCTGTAATTAAGAGGACCTCCAGCTCACCAACCCATCCAGCGTATAGACATTCTTCCTGTGATACAAAGTGGGTTGTCCAGCAGTGAACCGTGGTGTTGATCTTCAGCCATCTCTGGTCCTTCCAGGCTTCCCTCAGTCCTGGCTCATGTCCTCTTGGAGGTAACACTTGTGATTTCCTTCCCAGAGTTTCCACAAAGCCATTCTGGAGGTGGACGAGGCTGGCACCCAGGCTGCAGCGGCCACTGGCACCTTCACTACCTTTCTGTCCGCCCAGCACAGTCGCCGAGTCCTATGGTTCAATCGGCCCTTCCTTGTGGTGATCTTTTCCACCGATACCCAGAGCATCCTCTTTCTGGGCAAGGTTGTCAACCCCACGAAACCATAGCCTTCCCAGGGCTGGCTCTTCTGTGACAAGCCGGAGGATGTGGCCTGGGGTGCTCGGTGTGAGCAGCTCCATGTTTGGAGCAGGGGATACAGAAGATCCTGAGAATCCAGGGCAGAAGAGGCTGTTGGCGAGGGAGGGGGATGTGGACGGGGTGAGGTGCGTGTGGACTGGACACCTAGCTCATCGGGGCGGTGCGACCTCAGGCAGATCGCCTAGCTGCTTTGAGCACCTCCCGGGAGAGTGGGAGACACCCTGCCAGGTGGTTGAAGGGATTAAACAAAAGGCTGTCCATGAGGAACCTGGCTTGGTGCCTCGCACATAGTAGGTACTCAATAAACGCATCCCTATTTTCCATCGCTTTGGGTTTTGCCCTGCATAGCCCTGGCAGAGCTGGTCCCAGTTCATGTCGGTGAGATGTTCTAGGTTCCAGGGGGGGTGGCAAGGTGCATATGGAAGGGGGAAGGGTGTGGGCAGCCAGCGGCCCCGGGCAGGGTGGATGCCTTGTTTCAAAGGGGGTGGGGGCTTGGGAGGCCGTGGCTGGGAGAGCACCAGTCAAGGCCACTGCCAGAGGGACCCAGTGAGGAAAGCCCAGCAAGGCGGGCAGCCCACTGGGGGGCACAGGCACTGCCCCCTCCCTTGGCCATGGAGATGTGGCCGGTGCCCCAGGATCATGGCCATGGTCACGGATGCACTGCAGAAGAAGAAAGAGCATGAGTTGGCGCCTGGCGCCTGCATTAACATCCCCATCCTCTCCTGATGCGTTCCAGGACCTCCACCAAGTGCCTTCCCTTCTTGGGCCTCAGTTTCCCCACCTGGGTAGTACGGGCTGACCCACGTCGTCCAGCTCAGACATCTGTGGTATATGCAGGGTGAATTCTCTGAGCAGGGCCCACCCAGAGGCTTCGAGAATAAACCTTCCAGCCCTCCCTCGGGAGGAGGTGGCCAGACAGAACCTGGCCATGTTTGCCCCAAGGCTCGGTGGTTTGGGACAAATGCACTTCCCGAGGCCTGGGCCCGTGGATTTTCTTGTTGACCAGTGTGGCCGAGGCAGGAGGTTGCCCCTGGTGACTGAAGAGACATGCTGAGGGCCACCTCCAGCACTGATGGTTGATCAAGAGCCTCAACATTGCAGGGTTTGTGTGACGGATGTGGTCCCTGGCCCAAATACTGCCACAAGTACCGAATGGGCTCCTTGTGGGAAACCAGCATCCAGAGCAAGACGGATCACTTCTTTATGGTGGAAGAAGCTATTGTGAAATGAAATGGGAGGGGACGGGAAGGGAAGATTTCAGGGTTCTCGCCCCTCGCTTCTAAAATACAGCCCTGAGCTGCACAGGATGGCCCCAGGACAACCCTGATCAAAGAAAGATCCCAAATGAAGTGCTTATCACACCAGCCCCGAGCGGCGTGGACAAGGACCTATAAGTGCCACAGGACCCCTGCCCCCTCCACTGCTCGGAGGACCGCAGACCCTCCTGTCCATCTCCTAGGTTGATGCGCCGAGAAGCACGTATGTTACTGACAATATTGGTCCACGTCCCCCTGCACCTGTTGAAGTTGAATTCTGTTTTTTAGTGATCAGGCGAGACATAAAGCCTGGCCCAGGCTGACACTCCCAACTCTGCCCCTATAGAAGCAGGTGGGTGGGTGGGTTCAAGCCCCTCAGTGGGGGAAGCCCAAGGCCTGGGGTTGCTGTGGCCGGACTCCCTGGGTGGATGCGAGGGGGGAGCCTCAATGTGACCAAGAGGAGGGAAGGGGAGAAGTCACCTTCAGTTCGGCGTTGAGAGGGATGCCGCTGTATTCTGATGAAGCCTGCCCCTCCCCTGCTCAGAAGCACTCTGTGGCTCCCTATTGCTTACAAACTAAAGCTCAGAGTCCTCTGCCTGCAGCCAAGGCCCTCACACTCTGGCTCCTGCCTGCCTCCCTGCCTCAGTCCCTCCTCCTGCCCTCCTGTGCCCAATGACTCGAGCCACGGACATTTGCTGTTTCCCCAGGTTGTCCATAGCTTGTACCCTGGGCCTTCGTTCCTGCTGGCCCCCCTCACCTAGAGCGCCACCTTCCTCGTCTCTGAGAATCTGCCAGACCCACCACCACCCCCTCATGCCATCCCCAGGGCAGACTGCCATTCTCCCATCGAACGTGGTTGGCAGACAGTCATCTCTGCTCCCCGGGCCCCGATTAGATGGCACATCTTGGAGTCAGGGCCCTGTTTACCCTGCATTTTCTTCACTTACCCCAGAGCCTGGCCCCAGAGCTGATCGTAGGGTCTGGCATGTGGCTGAGGCTCAACCGATATCTGGTGAATGAATGAGTGAATGAATGAATGAATGAGTTGAATGAATGAAAGAGGCTGTGCCTTGAGCAAGGTCCCTGAGCTGTTTGCTCTGCGTCACCACCCCCTGACACATCCCTAGAATTGATTGGGTAAATATTTATGATTCCAACTCCTCAGATTTCTAAACACCCTTGTGGAACATTAAACCGATAAATAAATACAAAGAATCCATGCAGGGGCCGATCCCCCCACAGCGGGGCCTGGGCCTCCTTCCTGTCTCCTTTGCTGCTCTCCTCTGGGGTCCCTTGTTTGAGTGGCCCTCGCAACGCCGCTTGGGAGATGCAACATGGGTTCATTGGGTTATTCGCTCAGTCATTCAACAAAGAGTCGCCAAGCGGGGACCAGCCACAGCCGGGAACGAGGGCCTCTCCCCTGGGGAGGAGGACGCAGGTGAAACCTGGAGTGGAAGGAAGTGAGGAGGGGTGAGGCCCCGGCCTCCCCACCAGCACTGTGCTGCGGGGCCGCACATCACCTCTCTGGGTCTCAACTTCCCCGCCCCAGCCGTAAGTGGGCACGGAGTCCCACAGCAGCCGTAGCGGCAGAGAGGGGAGGATGGACTTGGGACCCCTGGAGAGGCAGACCGGGGACCCGTTGTGCCAGGCCGAGGAGGAGCCTGCACGGGAAGGAGCCGGCTCCATCCCTGGCTGCCTGGGAAGGTGGAGGGTTTTTTTTCTGAGAAGCAGCGACGTGAGGCCCATAGCACCCAGGCCCTGAGCACCCGCAGTGAGCAAGGCGAGGAGACGTGTGTTTCCAGGAGGTATCCAGAGGCCACAGAACACCCACGCAGAGAACTGAGATGCCGGAGCCACAATGCCTGGGTTCGAATCTGACCGCCACCAGTGGCTGAGTGTGTGAGTCTGTTCAGGCCTCAGAACACAACACCATACCCAGAGCGGTTTAACCCACAGAAAGCTTTCATCCGCAGGCTGGAGGCTGCAAGTCCAAGATCAAGGTGTTGGGAGGGTTGTCCTTTCTGAGGGCCGTGAGGGAGAATGTGCCAGGCCTCCCTCCTAGCTTCTGGGGGTCTGCTGGCAAACTATGGCATTCCGTCTGTGGGCATGTCGGTGTCCACATTTTCCTTTTTATTTTATTTAATTTATTTTTAGAAAAATGTTTATTTTTGAAAAAGAGAGAGAGCAGGGGAGGGGCAGAAAGAGAAGGAGACACAGAATCCCAAGCAGCACCAGGCTCCAAGCTATCAGCACAGAGCCTGATGTAGGGCTCGAACTCACAAACCTTGAGATCACGACCGGAGCCGAAGTCAGATGCTTCACTGACTGAACCATCAGGCGCCCCTCCCCTTTTTATAAGGACATTGGTCATGTAGGATTAAGGGTTCACTCTACTTCAGCTTGATTTCAGCTTAGCTAATTATATGCAATGACCATATATTCAAATAAGGTCAACTTCTGTGGTGGGGGGGGTTAGGACTTCAATTGGTGGGGGGACACAGGACACAGTTCAACCCATAACAGTATGTGACGTGGGCTATCCTTTTTTTTATTTATTAAAAAAAATTTTAGGTTTATTTATTTTGAGAGAGCAAGAGCATAAGCAGGGAAGGGGCAGAGAGAGTGGGAGAGAGAATCCAAAGCAGGCTCTGCACTGTCAGCACGGAGCCTGATGGGGGGCTCGAACCCACAAACCATGAGATCATCACCTGAGCTGATATCAAGTCAGACACTCAACCGACTGAGCCACACAGGTGTCCCCATCATGGGCTATTCTGAGCCTCAGTACCCCTACCTGTAAAATGGGGAGATTACCCAACGCAGAAGCCCATTTCGAGCACTGGATGAGTTACTATATGTAAAGCACACACCTTTGGGGCTCCACAGCTGTTAACTATCACCGCATTTCATCTTTTGTCACGACCCTGTCCTCTAGAGCCCAGTGACAACCTCATATGGCTGCCAGAGGTGGCAGGTCACCTGAACAGGTAAAGTGGGCTGACAGTGTTGAGGTCTAGGCAAGTGGGTCAGTAAAGGCCCTTGTTTATTTATTTTTTTCTTAAATTTTTAAGTATTTATTTATTACTGTTGAGAGAGAGAGAGAGACAAAACACAAGGGGGGGAGGGGCAGAGAGAGGGAGACACAGAATCCAAAGCCAGCTCCAGGCTCTGAGCTGTCAGCACAGACAGAGCCCGATGCAGGGCTCAAACTCACAAACTGTGGGATCATGACCTGAGCTGAAGTCGGCCACTTAACTGAGTCACCCAGGCGCCCCAAGGCCCCTGTTTATTTAAAGCCTTTCTGCTCAGCATTGTTACACTCGGTGGGCTGAGCAGAACCCACCTCTGCCCCAGGTGAAACTCCCCTGTTACAGATGACGTTCTCTGTTGCACTTGGTGTTAATTAAAAAATAAATGTATCACAAACAATACGGTTCTTTAAATTCCCATATTCTGGCCACTGGCCTATCCTACCCTCTCACGGTGGCTGTTATGAACTTGAGTGTGCCCCCCAAATTCATATGTTGAAGCCCTAACCCCCAATGTGACTATATTTGGGGATGGGGCCTTTATGGAAGGTAATTAAGTTACATGAGGTCATCAGAGTTGGGTATTAACCTCACAGGAATGATGATCTCATAAGAAGAGAAAGAGACACCAGCGCTGCCTCTCTCTCCCTCTCTCTCCCTCTCCTTAGGCACAAAGAGCCCACGTGAGCCCCAAGTGAGACGGTGCTGTTTGCGAGCCAGGAAGAGAGAGATCTCACCAGCAACCGCATGTGAGGTCACCTTGATCTTGCACTTACAGCCTCCAGAAACGGGAGAAAGTAAATTTCTGCCATTTAAGCTCCCAGGCTATGGTGTTCTGTTACGGCAGCCTCATTAGCAGGCTGATACACGGGGCACCAAGCCCTGAGGCCAGCCTCCCACCCCCGAAACCTTTCTCTTCGGAACTTACCCAGCCTCTGTCCCCTTCTTGAGTGGCCAAGGAAAGTCGGGGGCTGCCACAGCCTTTCCCCAGATCCTCACGATATTCCTTATGACACAGGCTTAGAAAGGAGAACACGGGGCGCCTCTACCAACAGCACACACAGATCGAGATGTCCTTCCTATCTGGATTAACCACATTTCCCCCAAATACTTCCATCTGGAGCCCATTTGGGGGCACGACTGCCCTAGCATCCTGTCGCCGCTGTAGTTAGTCATCACAGACTTAGTGGCTTAAAACAACAAAACTTTCTTCTCTTACAGCTGTAGAGGTCTGAGGTCCGAAACAGGTCTTACTGCGTCAACATCAAGAAGTTAGCAGGGCTTTCTTCCGAGGCTCCTTGGCCCAGGGCCCCACCTCGCACAGACTTCTCTCCTTCGGGTTCCATGATTGCGCTGCCTTCTTCTGATTCTGATTGCCTCCCGCCTTCACTTGTAAGGACCCCTGTCATTACAGCTAGGGCCCACCTGGGCAACCTGTGATAGTCTGCCCCTCCCCCATTCCAGGACCCTTAACTTAATCACGTCTGCAAAGTCCCTTTAGACCTAGAAGGTACCATTCACGGGTCCTGAGTATTAAGATGTGGACATCCTTGTGGAACACGCTGTCCATCCAGGCACAGGTGTTAATGTGATTCCCACCCCACAGACCATAGGTTGGGAATCTCTAGGTTATGAAAGAAAAGACATTTGCTATGTCACATGGCACCAGGGACAGAAAGCAGTATCTGGACGGAAGACACCTCGCTTCCTCCTGGCTAACGCTTCTCCTCATTGGCTGTGTGCCTTTGGGCTGATCACCTAACTGCTCTCTGCTTCCATCTTCTCGGTGATTTGGTGGGGATGCTAGTACCCACCTTCCTGCATGTTGGGAAGGCGGTGACCACAAAGCAAGTGCTCGATGCCTGGTCGTGACTGTGTTTATCTCTAGACTGAGCTCAGTCCCCTTCGGGTCACAGAGGTTGCAGAGGGACCCTGTTTGCTGAACACCAAGATCGTCTCCTTGGGTCTCCTCTGTCAAGTCCACACCCCAGCTCACCCACACAACCTCTGGGTCGTGGCCATACCCGGAACACCTTGGTATCAGGAGGCCCAGGGCTTGGGGACCTTGGGAATGAAACAACAGTTTGACCAGTACCTGGACCAGCATCTTGGAAATGCTCTTGAAAAGGTGGGGCTGAGTTTCAGAGCCCCAACTTCAAGGTCAAAATAAGCGGTCCAGATGAGCCCACAGAAATCCTAGCTGCAGCCTTTTTGTAAGAGCCCTGACTTTGAACTTGGCGACTTGGGCACTTAGTCCCACTTTGTCCCTAATTCGATGCATGATTCTGAAACATCCATTCATCTTTTTGAGCCTCAGTGCAGTTATTAGTGCAGAGAGGGGACTGTCACCCAGCCATTGTGACACTCTCAACCCCTCTGGGTTCCACCAAATTCTCACGGTTGAATGAACTTAGTAAGCACCTCCCCAGAATCCGCAATCCGGTAAACACATGGGCTGTGGAGATCTTAGGCTCACGGCGCACTCCCCCTGATGTAGAGCAAAGTGGCTGCAGGAGACGGAAGAATCAGCCTGGAGAAAGGGACATTTGCCAGAGGGGGGTCCCTTTCCGGGTGTCTGGAATGCCAGCAGCAGGTCACCCTCCCCCCACCCCACCCCCGGGGACCCTGTGCTGTTGCAGGCAAACGGAAAGCTGGTGGAGAATGGAGCCCAGAGTCACAGCTCAGGTGGCTGGTCCCACAGCCTGCCTGTTGGCTAGAAACCCACAGGACAGGACAGGGCAGGGCCAAGGGGGCGGAGTCAGAGCCTGACTGTGGTCAGTGCCAAACACTGGTTCCAGCCCCAGCAAATCTCTGCTTTACCCTGAGCGAGAGGGGCCGTCACCTCTGCCGTGTGCACGTTGGGCCATGGGACAGAGTAAGTACAGATGCTGTGGACAGACGGCGGGCCCGTGGGCGTGAGGGCATGGACAGGATGCCGGGGCTAACTTGGAGGGCTTCAAAGCTTTGGCGCTGTCCCAGAGTGAACAGGAAAATTCCCCTCAGTGGCGGGGAAGGAGCCAGGGCCTGTGGGCCCCCCTCCAGGCTGTGTGAACTCGGCACGACACTAAATCTGGCCGTGCCTCAGTTTCCTTATAGGTGAGATGCAAATGATCGCATCTTCTGCATGACGGCCGGGAGGATCCAGTAAGATGATGGCGGTCGCCCAGGAGTGGCTTTAATTCCAGGGCGCATCTGGCAACATGGGGCACAAGTTTAGTTGGCACTACTGGAGAGAGGGCTGGGTCGGGATCCGGTGAGGCGAGTCCAGGGCGCTGCCAAACCCCTTACAGGACACAGGACAGCCCCCACGGCACAGAATAACCGGCTTCTAGTGCCAACAGCACCACGGTAGATAAACTCAGAAAGAAGGTGGCGGAGACACAGTGCCCGGCATACAGCCGGGTTCTCCGTGAGCCTTCGCTTTCCCTGCTGTTTTCCGTGCCTGCAGTCTCGGACCTTTAGAAATCTCGAGACGCAGTCAAACATCTGTTTCTGTGTTTCCCTGAGCTGAGGCCGCCCTGGCGGCTGCCTCCCAGATCGACCATGGTGCAGCTTGCACACCGGATGCCGTCCAGCTGTTTGTGAAATGAGCAAACTGTAGAATAAAAGGAGTGTGGTTTTCAGTGTTTTTATGGTTGGGGCCCTTGGCATGAAATGTAACCATAAAAGGGGAGGGCGATGCCCTGGCCAATGTCCCCGGCCGCTGATCAAGAAGCCGCAGGTGAAGAATAAGGTGGGGGGCAGGGGGGTCGGGACGTGTGGGTGTTGCTGGTTTCGTGGTGGATGCGGTAAATAGGTATGGCTTTTCCTACGGTAGTCACACCTCAGGAACATGGTTTGTTTTAAAAAAAAAAAAAAAAGGAGTCTGAGAGTTTCTTGAATACTGAAAGCCAACTGAGGGCTGAAGGGGGACGGGGAAAGAGGAAGGCGGGTGATAGTCATGGAGGAGGGCACTTGTGGGGAAGAGTACTTGGGGTTATATGGAAACCAACTTGACAATAAACTATGTAAAAAGCTGGAAAAAAAAGAAAAAGGAAATGGAAGGTGAACAGCAGCGCAGGAGGTGGTCAAGGTCACCCGGCAGCATTACTCCAGGGTGCCCAGCCCGGTTCCTTGTCCAGTGTGTGAACCTCTGAGCCACAGAGAAGGACTCCATTCATTCATTCATTCAATTTCACAAAGGTATCTGAGAGCCACCCCTTGACTGCAAATCTCACAGCAAGAGCAGGTGTTGATACGGGTCCTTTCTGTAGTCGGGGAGAGAGGCTGGGACACAAGAAGGCACGATGTGGGGTGGCACCTCCATCGCTGATGGAGCAGGGACAGAAACAATGGAGGGACCGTGGTAGAGAACGGCGCTGCAGAGGGAGGGCCCGGGCGGGGACATGGCATCACACAGAGGTGGCATTTAAGCAGGGGGCTGGGGCCCAGAGAGAAGCTGGCCATGGTCCTGGAGGCTGACAGAGGGTTTTGGGGGCAGCACAGCGTGCAAGGACCCAACTCTGTGATGGGGCTTGTCTGCCGAGGTGACAAGTGTCCCCAGAGGACACATGTGAGCAAGGGCAGAGCAGATCAGACTGAGGCTGGGGAGAGTGAGGCAGAGCCAGACCCCACGGGACCCCGTGGTGATCACACAGATCAGCTAGGTCCTGCCCCACGAAGGGAGGGCAGCAATGGCATTCCTAGGTGGCTGGTGCTGAGACCCAGTTGGTGACTGAGGGAGACTCCTTCAGATGCTCTGTGTACAATGGGTCTGGGAGCAGAAAGAGATGTGGGGTGGTCTGGGTGAAAGGCGGATGTGGCAGTGAAAATGGGGAGAGTCAGGCAGGTGTAAGACCCATTCTGGATCTAGAAACGAACAAGCCTTGCAGGTGGTCTGGAAATGGGGAGGGAGGTCAAGAAAGTTCCCTAGGTCACTGCTCCCAGGAGGCTCTCCGGGCTCTTGAAGCATCCAGGGGAGCCTGGGATTTTGTCTTTCCCTCCCTGCCTGGGCTCCAAGTCCTACATCTCCTTTCTCCGGGGACGAGCCTCCTCAGCCACACACCTCCCACAGCGGAGTCCAAAGTTGACCTGGTAGGACTTTGTTCCCTAACAGTTGGAGTAAATGCAACAGATTTTGAGTCCATGGAGGGTGGGCACCAGCGGGAGGACTTGCTCAGCACCTGCCTACCCCGTCCTCACCCGCAGGCTCAGGTCCCTTTGGCGCAGGATGCCAGATGAACTTGAACAATCTGCTCCCCTCCCTCGGACTTGTGGGGCATTTCCGCAGAAATACTGGCATCAGGAGCCCAGGAGAGGGTCGGCCAAGCTAGGCTCCCAGGGCCCGGAGCAGACTCACCCCCAGCTCCAAGGTGGCATAAAACTCTGTCAACTCTGTCATTTCCACCAGAGGCACGCTAGTCTGATGGCACAGCCTGGACTTGAAAGTAGGAAACATGAAATGAGCACCCTAAGGCCTCCATTTTCTCGGAAGCGATCTCTCTGACCCTCTGTTTCCTCTTCTGTACAAATGATGATAAGGATACCAACTCTGTATTGTAAGGGGGGCGGGGAGTAGAAACGAGCTAATGCAGGTGAATGGCTTGCGAGAGACCCGGGGAAACCCACCATGGTGGAGAGGAGAAACGAGCTGTCATTTCTCAGAGCCACGAAAGGAAGACACAGGAATCTGGAGTTTAACCCTGGTTCCATCATCACTCACTGGCTGGCACAAGCTAGTCCATTTTGCTAAGCCCCAGTTTATTCATCTGTAAAATGGTGTCCATCCTGTTTACTTTTGTTGACAGTATAATGTAGTAATATTTGTAGAGTGTCCTTTCTAAATCCTGGCTTTAAAATAAGATGGAGAGTGGGCCCAGATGGAGTGAGATTTCTGGGTCCCCGACCTGCAGCCCAGGGGAGAATGAGTGAGGCTGGGGGCTCCTCCAAAGAGACCCCGTTCTCCAGGGGGACTCAGTGGGCTCTGGGAAAGTGGCTCTGGCCCATCAGCCCCAGACTCTGGTGTTCGTGGGGGGCAGTGGTGGGAAGAAGGGTTACTGGCCTTGGCACATGACTGACCTTGAGTTGTTTATGAAGAAACTGAAGCCCAGAGAGGGGATGGGACTGGCCCAAGGCCACCAGGCTGGCTGAGGGACAGGAGGCCAGAACTCTCTGGCCAGTCCCCTGCCTCGAGGTCTCATCCAAGCAGGAAACTCCCTCTGTGTCCACAACTATTCTTTGAACGCCTTTGTTCTAAGGTTTTTACCAGCTTGGAGTTGATCTTGGATAATACGGGGGAGGTGAGGTGAAAGGCTTGTTTATCGAGATCCTGCTACATTGAAAGTTCCAGCTGGCAGGAGGGATCATACTGTTCTCTAGAAGAGACCATTTTAAAGGGCACAGAGATTAAACCACCCACCCGTGTCCTTGAAAGACTGCCGTTCTCAGTGTGTAAATACAAAGGGAGTGTCAGCCTGGGAGCCCAGAAGCTGTTTCTTAATTATCTGCAGATCAGCAGCTAATTAAGGCAGGGAAGACAAAGACTGTGACACAGAGAGGCTGTGACACAGGAGGGCCAGCAGTGTGGGGAAGCCAAATGGTGCGAGCATGGGCTTTGAGCTTCAGAACTGGGTCTGAGCCCACACTTTGCCACTGCCAGCCAGTG
This sequence comes from Helogale parvula, assembly GCA_004023845.1. Taxonomy (NCBI): domain Eukaryota; kingdom Metazoa; phylum Chordata; class Mammalia; order Carnivora; family Herpestidae; genus Helogale; species Helogale parvula. The sequence continues at coordinate 12,824 of PJEM01003891.1, read as the reverse complement.
ACTCACCCTCTCTGAGCTTCCGCTTACCCATCTGTAGAATGGTGCTGATCACAGAGCCTCTGCTTCTGTGGAGGGTGTGAGGCTGACGGAGGGGAAGCAGGTACAGACCGCAGACCTAGGTGGCTGGAGGTTCTGCAGACAAAACATTCTAAACGAGCCTCCTTTGTGGGCTGGGGTGCAGGCTGGAGCGTGGTCTGCTCCAGTCACTGGATTTCGCTCAAAGACAACTGCAGCCCAGGTCTGCCCGACCCCCAAGTTCATTGGCACCAGCGCCACCACTTCAGTGGGCCACTTTGCATGCAGTGTCCAATTCGGGTGTTTGGGGCCCTTTGGGGGGTGGGTTTGCATGGGTCACGTGACTCTGGCAGGGCCCTGAGGCTGGGATCTGGTGACACGGTGTCAGAGGGGGAGGAAGACCCTGGAGGGAGTCCTCACCCTGGAGCAAGGCTTTCATCAGCGGTCAGGCTACAGGAAGAGCGGTGGGGCATGTACCCTACAGCACAGCAGAGGAAGTGGGGGTCCCTGGTGGGGGGCTGGCTGGACGCTGCCACAGCCACAGCTCACGCTTGCACTCCCGCAGGTCTGCACGGGGCCCTGCTGCAACACTTCACCTATGCTGAGTCCTGAGAGCCCCCAGCCAGCCCCGGCACAGTACCACTGTTGTCACCTCCGTGGTACAGGCAGGGGACAGTGGCACAGGCCCTAAGTGGCTTGCTCCAAACCATACTCAGAAGATGTAGCGGGGCTGAAAAGTGAACCCGGGGGCTGGGCTGCAGGGGACTGTGAACACAGGGGACTGTGGGGGGTCCCGGGCACAGGAAGCGTTTCTGGTTGGAGAGGAAGGGTCTAGGGAGATGGGCACGAGGGAAGGAGGGAGGAATGAAGACCCCCCAAAGCCCACGTAGGGGGCTGTGAAGACCCAAGAAACGAGGAGCCTCCTCATCTGGGGGACGGAGGGAAGAAGAGATGTCTTGGCTCAGCCGCCACAACAAAGCGCCACAGACCAGAAGATTCTTTCTTGTCTCACTGCCTGGAGGCCAGAAGTCTCAGGTCAAGGTGTCCGGGGCGCCGTCTCCTCTGGACGGTGGTCTCCTCCCTGTGTCCACACGTGGCCTTCCCTCCGTGGATGTGTTTACCAGTCCTCATCTCTTCTGATAGGACACCAGTCAGATTGGCTCAAAGCCCACCCATAGGACCTCGTTTTGACTTATTACCTGTTGAAAGGCACTTCCTCCAGTCAGGTTCTGAGGCGCGGGGAGTTAAGACCTCAACTTAGGAGTTTGGGGAACACAATTCAGCCATCACAGAAGAGGAGGGAAGTTGGGGTACTCACATGAAGAGTGAAGAATTTCCTCACCGAGGGGTGCTGTGGAGGGAGTGGGGGAGGGGCTCTGAGGAGGAAGCAGGTGGGCCACAGGGTCCTGGAGCAGCCCCCAGGAGAGGACAAAGAGGATGATTGGCATCTGCGTGTTCACTAATGAATCTCCGGAGCCTGGCCCCGCCCCCCGTCTGCCATGATGTTCAATATACATTTGCTGAGGGATCCCAGATAGACCCAGCAGTCCCGAGGAGTCCAGGGGGGGCCATTGGTCTGAGTTTATGGAAGGACCATTAGGCCTTGTAAACACTACCCCCAGGGGACTGGAGTGACAGTCACAGGCTGCTTCAGAAGTGGGCTTCTCATGTCCTGGCAACCTCAGAGATGCCGATCATGCAGAACAAGAGCGCCCACCCCCGCGTCCCCCCTCCATCCCACAACAGTACCCTGGTGTGGATGAGGGCATTCTCTCCCCGGTGGCCAGCCCCCACCTCGGGGCTGCACGCTCTGCCTTCCCCTGCCTCTCCCCACCGTTAGGTACCGCATCCCCGGTGTCTGTCCCCAACCCCCTATGTCCCTTCCTGAACCCTCATTGCCAACCTCATGGGTGCACCATCTCCCTTGGAGGCTGGTGCTGAGTGGCGAAATCTCTGGGATGTCAGCCTGACCCACTTCCCCCCAGTCTCCTCCCTGCGGACACCTTCCCACTTTCCCTTTCAGAACGAGGGTCAGCCACAATGCCACTCTGCCTCCTCTTGTGCCTGATGCTCTTGAGCCCCCCAGGGGCCACCCTGCACCGCCATGGCTCCCGGGAGTCAAAGAAGAGGGACAAGGAGACACCTGCGGTCAGCGTGGTGGCCCCCTCCAACAGGGACTTCACCTTCGACCTCTACAGGGCCTTGGTTACCGCTTCCCCTGACCAGAACATCTTCTTCTCCCCTCTGAGCATCTCCATGTCCCTGGCTATGCTGTCCCTGGGGGCCCGGTCCAACACGAAGGCACAGATCCTAGAAGGCCTGAGCCTCGGCCCCCAGGCAGGCTCAGAGGACGGGCTCCACCACACCTTCCACCGGCTGTTGCAGGAGCTTGGCCGGCCCAGAAAGGACCTCCAGCTGAGCCTCGGCAACGCTCTGTTCATCAGCTCCACGGTGCCCATCCAGGACACCTTCCGGAGCGCCATGCGGAAGCTGTACCTGGCAGACACGTTCCCCACCAACTTTGAGGACCCCGCAGGGGCCCAGAGGCAGATCAACGATTACGTGGCAAAGCAAACGGAAGGCAAGATTGTGGACTTGGTTAAGGACCTGGAGAGCACTGAGGTCATGGTGATGGTGAACTACATTTTCTTTAAAGGTAAGACCCCTGCGCTCGAGCCTGACTTTTCCTCTTTCTGTTGCTTTTGTCGTGAGAGCACCCGGTCCCCACACACAGAGAGGTGGGGGTAGATTTGGTCCCTTCTGGTACCTGTTGACAGAGTGAGGCCAACTAGCAGCCAAGGGGGAGAGATGCATCTTTTTATGGTGTGCGGTGATGTCAGGAACCGGGGGCGCGGTTTCCTCCCCTGGGGATGCGCTGAGTCCCGTCCATGGGCCTTGGTCCGAAGCACCCACACTGGTTCTAGGCATGAGATCGCCATGGCCACCAGACTGCTATTCAGGGCAGGATTGCGGGTCTTAGGGGGCCCTTGGAAAACCTTCTTTTGCGGGCAGAGCCTCCTCCTCAGGGCCATTCCCTCGGCCTGAGAAGTCCCTCACGAGCACCTGTCCCTCGGAGAGTCCTCTTGCCGCGCTCCTAACAGCTGATGCCTCCATCTTCACCTCCCTGAGGTTCTCGGAGACACCCCTCCCCCTCCTGACTCTCCCGTCTGCTTCTCCTTCTAGACCCTGAGCCCCTCTGTGCCTGTGTAGGACCAGGCTGAGGATGGGAAAGCAGGAGTAAATAAAGGAGGGGAGGGGAGGGAGGGTAAAATGGTTAACTAGTAAACTACTGCCCCCTTTCCTACAAACCCAGATGGTGGACATCCAGCTTGGATCCCAAGATTTCTTGTCTCTCAGTGCAGGGCTGTCTCTATGACACCAGGCTGTAGGGGGGCAGCTGTGACAGAAGCCAAGTGGGGCATGCGGGTTGGTTTGGTATTTGATGACTATGAAGAAGCTGGAAACAACTACTTGTAACCATTGATACAAAAGTGCCGGAATTAGACGGAGCACACCTCTCTCCTGCACTTAGATGAAAATCCAAATATGGGAAAGAAAAGAGTGGAGAACAGAGTAACTCTGTCAGGTGGAGTGGCAGCTGCCCAGAGATTCTACCCTCTTCCCTTGCGTGTTTGACCTGGAGTAACCCCAGAGAATCAAACAAACATTAGCGGTTAAGAGTCTCCAAGACATGGAGACCAGCCTCCTTGCTTTGCAAACGTGGAAGGAAAAGCCCCAAGGAAAGGTCAGGCGGGTCCCTGAAGTTCTAGAAAGGCGAGTCTTTATTTTCTAAGCGTTTTGTGGTCACAGCCATTAAGGAGGACCCGCTGAGGAGGGTGAGATCTGTTTGCCGGATGGATTTACCGTCTCTACGCTTTTCATCTGCAGCTGAGAATTTCTCCCTTTTTTCCATTCTAATGTCTAGCTAAGTGGGAGACAAGCTTCAGCCCCAAAAACACGCGGAAGCAGGACTTCCACGTGACCTCGGAGACGGTGGTGCAGGTGCCCATGATGACGTGTGAAGACCGGTTTTACTACCTCCTGGACCGGAGCCTCTGGTGCAGGGTGGTGGGGATTCCCTTCCAAGGCAATGCCACCGCGCTGTTCGTGCTCCCCGGCCAGGGTCGGATGGGGCAGCTGGAGAAAGGACTGAGCGAGAAGACGCTGAGGCGGTGGCTCACGACGTTCACAAAGAGGTATTTCTCAGAAGACATGGGGCCACCTGGCCCTGCACAGTGCAGGTGACATGGCGGTGGAGGGACTCACCCCAGCCCGGGAGCTGCCTCCACGCCCAGACCAGCCCCTGGGGCCCTGGCCCTGATGGAGGGAGCAGGGCGGATGTCCGCTGGCCTGAAGGAGCCATCAGACTGGGCGGGAAAGCCTGGGGGCAGGCCAGGTCCATGTGCAGAGTGGGGGCCTCTAGACAAGGGGCATGATGGAGCCAAGGGGAGATGGCAGGGAGGTGAGCTCCGTGAGCTGATGCTCTGGAAGAGTCTAAGAAAGTCCCCGTCCTCTATCCAGGCAGCTTGAGCTCCACCTTCCCAAGGTCTCCATTGAGGGCTCCTACCAGCTGGACAAAGTCCTCCCCACGCTGGGCATCAGTGACGTCTTCACCTCCCACGCTGACCTCACTGGCGTCACCAACCACTCCAGCATTCAGGTGTCTGAGGTGAGCTCAGGAGCCCTTGAGCCCCCGCTTTCAGAGATTTCTGTTTTGTTCTAGTCTCGTCCAGGCTATGTGATTCTACTCGATTCTCTTCCTTTCTACTCCACTCCACTGCTCTCATTCCATTCCATTTCATATTTTCCCCTCTATTTCTGTCCTTATCTGTCAAGAAGGAAAGGTATCACTTTGTCTTATCTGATGTGCAGTGTGACTTAGGGAAGGAGCTCACATTAAGCAATCAAAACTAGGAATTAGGTGCTACTTCCTTCAGTCACTAGCCGTGTGACCTCCAACAATTACTTGACCTCTCTGAGCCTCTTTTCTCTGTATGAGATTGGAGAGTCACAGCCTTGCCAGGAGATGCCAGGAGCATTCCAAGGGAGGCCCATGCGCAGCCACCTGCAGGCACAGACCCAGGCACACAGCAGCCCCCAAAATTGTGTCATTTGCTACCTGTGTCGTGGCGCAGCTGCATGGGGACTTGGACAGTGACGCCACAGGCAGAAGCTTTGCTGTCTCCTGTGATGGCATCTTCCAGCCCCAGTGGCAGGTGACACCTGATGTCTCGTCTGCAGATGGTGCACAAGGCCGTCTTGGAGGTGGACGAGTCGGGGACCAAAGCGTCTGCAGCCACAGGGACGGTCTTCAAGTTCAGGTCGGCTGCAATTAGCTCTCACAGGGTCAACTTCAACAGGCCCTTCATGATGCTCATTGTAGAGAATGTCACGAACATCCTCTTTTTCGGCAAAGTGACCCAGCCCTGAGGTGGGGGTTTCCCCTGAAAGGCCACAAGCCTCCGTAGCGAAAGTTGAAGGCTCCCTGTGGCATCTGTCAGCTGGGAACTGATTATTACACAGGTTTCGTTGTCTGAAGCAATCACAAGTAATACCTGTAATAGCATTGATTGATGATGGCTTCGATCACACAACTGGAGGATGTGGGGCCTGGAAGAAGAGCATTTGTTCTTGCCCTCACCCTTCATCCCTGGAGTCTAGCACTGGGGCCCAGAGAGGTTGGTTAACTTGCCCAAGGTCACACAGCATGTTAGTGGTAGAGAGACGCCCAGAGCCCAGGCACCTGATCCCCAGCCCAGGGCCACAATGCTCGCTGGGATTGTTGCCTTGGGCATTTCTACCCTAGTCCTCCACCTGCTGCCAATTGCAACCAGCTATCAGTTCAACACGGTTTGAAATTCATCATGCTTCCCGTGCATTGTTGCATTTATGCTGGAAAGAACAGTGAGATGGGAGAGTCCATAATAGGGCTTCTGTCCCAGCTAATCACTGTAGGACATTGGTGTCATGTTGTCCCTCTCTGAACCCCTCTGTCCCCCATGTATATGATAAAAGGTAAGGTCAAGGGTAGAAGCCTCCTTGGCATCATGTAAAGAGGCTGGCGGGGACACGGTGGAATTTACCACATTCAAGTGTTACTTGTCAATGAAGACAGCAAGGGGACAGCAGGGTGGAAATGGCCCATCACAGCATCAAACCATCACGTGGCTTCAGTTACAACCTCCTGGCACTGGCTGGGGTCTGGAGGCCCGTGGCAAACACTGGAGCATCTGCTGAAGACAGTGATGGCTAACAGTGGATTGTAGTGTCCGCAGGAGCAATAAAGCATTTTGCAAACACTGGGTGTCATTGCTTTGTGGAAGTAACTCTGGGAATAGGGCCATCAATAGCCTCCCAAGGGCCAGGCTTGGTTCTAGGTGCTTCCTGTGCGTGGTTGCATTTATCCTCCGTGAGGCGGGTACCACTCTTACCCCCATTTTACAGATGGGTAAAGCGAGGCTTGCAGAGAAGAGGCTGCTTATACAGTCACACAGCTATTCAGGGGTGGAAGCAGGATCCGGCCCACCCCCGGGGTTGGCCCCTAGTCCCACATTTTCAGCTCTGTGCTCTGATGCAGGAAAGTCAGGATTAAGAACCAGAAGCCTAGGTCAAGTGCATCCCAGCCATGGGCGCCCCTGTGATGCGGGTAAGCTTGCTCTCTCTCCTGTCCCGAAGGCCACTCCGCTTTCTCTTCTATCCAGGCTAAGTGCTGACCCCCGCCCCCGAGTGTCCACAACTTGCTTTCCGTGAGGCTGCACCCACCACTCTGACCCGAGTCTGCAGCGTAAGCAAAAGGAAGCCCCTCTGACAAACAAGGTCAGACCCCAAGCTTGTCCCCACCCCAAAGTACGGAGCCCCTACCGCGTGCCAGGTCTTGGGGACACTTTGTGTCTGTGAAACCCTGTCCCTCAACACCCCAGCACAACCGATCCTTATACCCATTTCACAGAGGGGACATGAGTCCTTGCCCCGACACCGAGGACAGTGATAGGCTCACTGGGACCTGGACGGCACGTGTGTGGGCTGAAGGCAGGCAGTGTGGCTGCAGCTGGACCCAGACAGCGCACCTGCTTTTGGGTCTCGAACTCAGGACAGCTTTTCAGGATTGGGCCTCCTCATGGGGCCAGCCCCGCCCCGTCTGCCTTTCTTTTGCAAAATGTATTTTCTGTGTCGGCAGCCATTTCTCTGTTTACCCTGCCAGTCCAAGGTCAGGGGTAGGTCCTGCATGTGGGATGAGTGTAAGGCCAAGGTCCAGCATTGCCTAAAGGTCACTGGGCACATGGCCCCAAGATAGCTACTGTGTGTGAGGCTGGGATGGGCTCCAGGGCAGCTGGCTGTCACCACCGATGCCCCCTGTTGACTGGCATTGCAGGCCACTTAATGCATTTGTCTCAGGATCCTGGGATCATTGAATAAATGACACAGCAGCTGGTGGGGGAGGGGCAGGGGAGGGAGGTCAGGGAAGGTTTCTCAGAAGAGGTGGTGCTGAGCTGGTCTGGAGGAGAAAGTGGGTGTGGAACAGACCGCAGGTTAGGAACAGGGATGGGACTCCAGCAGAGGGAAGGGCTAGAGAAGGGTGTTGAGGGAGTGTGGGAACCTGGGGGCGACTTCATCCCCAGACAGTGTAGCGCTTGTGAACCCTGTGCTTGTGGTGGGGGCACTGGGACCCGGAACGCAAGGCTGGTGTTTGTCTCTTCTCTCTCATTCCGATTTCAGGGTGGTTGGAAGTCCGCGCCACAGCCTGGGCTCCCCCATAACCCCTTGTGTCCCTCATGCTCCCATTGGCTCATAAGCAGACACTCCACCACTCAGGCCTGTAGGGGGCGCGCGCACCCACACACCAGCTCCACCAGAGCCACGCCCACCCTTCCCTTTTATTTTTATTTATTTATTTTTAAATAGTTTATTTTCAAATTGGTTTCCATATAAACCGAGTGCTTCTCCCCAAAAGTGCCCACCACCATGACCATCACCCCCTTCCTTCCCTCCACCTCCCCCTTCAGTCCATGGTTTTTTAAATATATTTTTTAACGTGGATTTATTTCTGAAAGCCAGAGAAACAGTGTGTGAACAGGGAAAGGGCAGTGAGAGAGACACACACACACACAGAATCTGAAGCAGGCTCCAGGCTCTGAGCTGTCAGCACAGAGCCCGATACGGGGCTCAAACTCACAAACCAAGAGATCCTGACCTGAGCCAAAGTCAGCCGCTTAAACAACCAACCACCCTGGCGCCCCTTGCCCACCCTTTCACTAACTGACCTCATCCATCCTTTGCGGTAATATAAGGTAACGAGTCTGCAGGACCCGCACACAGAGGCATGACTGTCCTCAGGACCCGCTTTCTGAGCCACTGTGGTGGCGGCCAGGTCTGTTGTCACGAAGTGCCACTGCCAGGACAGCGTAACAGCACAGATACATTTTCTCACACTCCTGGAGGCGGAGTCTGACATCCAGGCTCCTCCTGAGGCCCCTCTCCTTGGCTCAGCTCGCAGATGGCCTCCTGTCTTTGGGCCCCAACAAGGTCTTCCCTCTCGGTTTACTAACCTCCTCCTCTGTCTCCAGCCTCCCCCAGAGGTCAGACTGGATCAGAGCCCACCCGACTGACCCCATTTCAACCTAATCCCCTCTTTAAAGGGCCTTTCTCCAAGTACAGCCACATTCTGAGGTGCTGGGCATTAGGATTTCCACCAATGAACTTGGAGGGGCCACTATGTAGCCCATGAGATCCACTCCCGTTGAGTTCCTGCATCTATTGCCAAGTCAGACATGTTCTTAGAAAACCCACTTTTATGTCCCCCTCCAGCCACTTGAACTCTCAGGGCCTCCGCCTTGTGGCCACCGCACCCTGCCTCCCGCCCCCAGAATGCGGTGGACCATCTAGAGCCCAGGACTCCTCCCCTCAGCTCTTCCGCAGAGACTCAGACCAGAAAAATGACCTTGGACCCCAAGAAGCAACACTTCCCACCCAGTGAGCAGCCATGCCAGCCCGCTCTTGCTCATTTAGCTTTTTCCCCCAAAGGCCGTTATTTGTGGGTGCCGGAGCGGACTGGGGCACGGAGGTGGTGCAGGGGCACCGCTGTGAGCCCAGCACACGGGCTCTGGCCATAACCAGGTAAACACACAGATTCATAGGGTTATAAACCGGTGGGGCCAATTTGTTTGTCCAAAGCTGTTTCCTGAATGGCCATTGCGTTACTGGAACCATCCCAGGTGTTGGAAATAAATGAAGAAGACCAAAAAATCCCTGCCCTGGGGGAGCTCCATTCTTGTGGGGACAGACAATAAAATAAAACAGTAACGAAGTTGGAAACTAATTTGACAATAAACTATTTAAAAAAAAAAACAGTAACGAAGAATATAATAGGAAAGCAAACAATGCATGTTCGGTGCCGGTAAGTGCCTGCCTGGAACGTGAGCTTGATTTAGCGACTCGCTTCTGTAGGAGCCCAGGGAGGGATGGAGAGTCATGCTGCGTGGAGAGTCTGGACCCTCACCCTTGACCTCATGGTTGAAACCCTAACCCCCAATTGGATGGTGTTGGAGGTGGGGCCTGATCAGGTCACTAGGGTGGAGCCCCCATGAATGAGATTTGTGTGTGTGTGTGTGTGTGTGTGTGTGTGTGCGTGTGTATATAGAAGTTTATCTATTTATCTATGTTAAGAGAGAGAGAACATGCAAGGGAGATGAGGAGAGGCAGAGAGAGAGAGAGAGAGAGAGAGAATCCCAAACAGGCTCCACACTGCCATGCGGAGCCCCACGCAGGGCCCGATCCCACGAACCGTGAGCCAAATCAAGAGTCAGATGCTTAACCAACTGAGCCTCGCAGGCACCCAGGGGTCTGTGCCCTCACAGGAGACACCGCAGAGAGCCCTGCGCTCCCTCCCGTGGGTGGCCCGCCCAGAAGCCCTTGACCAGGAGGAGGCTTCCCGTCCCACCACCCTGGCCCTGACCACAGACATTCAGCCTCCGGAGGTGTGAGCAAGACATGTCCGCTAGGTGGAAGCCGCCCGTCTGTGGGCTTGGGAGAGGCCGCCGCAGACACGTGGGGAACTGTCACAGCCCAGGGGAGAGCGAGGAGGTGCGGAAATTAAATGTGATGTGGTTTACTGGCTGGGATTCATGAGGAGCAAAAAGGACATTAGTGGAAAAACTGGCGAGGCACAAATAAACTTGCTCCACATCCTCCTTCATGGCTTCGCTTCAGTAAACACGCCACGGTTACGCAAGACGCCGCTGACACGGGAACTGTCCGCACTGTTTCTACAACTTTTCCGTAACTCTCAGGTTGTTTCAAGATAAAAAGTTATTTCCTTGAGAAAAATGTTAAAAAACAAGAAAAGGAAAGAATAGACGGGGGAATAAGAAAGGGACGGGTGTTGTAAAGGCAGGAGCAGGAGGCCACTTATGGAAGAGAAGGGGACAGCCAGAGAGACTTCCGGGGAGACCCCTGCAGCTGAGGGTCCAGAGGGAGCCCCAAGGTGGTGACACTGACGTCGAGATCTGAGGGAGGAGCAGGATGGAACTGGGTGACGATTATGAACTACGATCTGAAATGGAGGCCGGAGAGTGTGTCCCGCTCACACTCACTCCTCCGTCAGCACCCGCTTCCCCATGCAAGGTGCTGGGGCGGGGGTGACAGTAATAATCCCAGGCAGCACTTGGAAGCCACCTGCGGTGTGCGTGACCCTGCTCTGTACCCTCTGCAAGTATCATCTCAGTGAACCAAGAGTCAGAGGGTCCCCTGCTGCTGGCAAGGACTGAGGACGGCAAGCATGTGACATCAGCGCCCTTCTCCAGTTTCCTGTGCAGCCACACCCCTACATGGACCGTCTCCACTCTGGGGGTGTCCTCCGAGTCTTCTTCTGCTTCTCCCTGTGCCTCCCAGAGAGGCTGCCAGGCACCATCTGCGGATTGGATCAGGTCTCTTATTCCTTCCCAGATGGTAAGGGCTCTGGGTCAGGGTGGGAAGGTAGATCCGTGCATCAGGGAAGGGGAAAGGACCTGTGGGCTCGAGCCTCTGCTCCCACCGGTGCTGAGCAAGGGGGTCTTGAGCAAACCCACAGCAAGTCCATGCCTGTCTTGCAGGGAGGGACCGATTGCAATGACGCCCGGGGGCCAGGTTGACTAAGGGCGGGAAGCAAACCAGGCAAGGGCGGCAGTTTTGACCCTCCAGAAGCGTTTTCCCAAGTTGGGGAGCTGGTGAAAAATCCCTATTCCTGGCTCCACACAAGGAATCCGAATATTTGAGGCCAGGCATTGAACAGTCCCCCCTTCCCGATTCAGACGTGTGTGCAAAGCCTGTGTCTCCACTGCTCCTGGCACAGGGCAGTAGAGGACTGTCCTGCTGAGCTCAGGCCCTAAGCCCTCCTCCCTCTGCTGCCGCCCACCAGACTCAGTGCCTGAGGACCCTCATTCTCCAGGGGCTGACAGACTCCGGTGCCCTTTGCTTTTAGGGTTTTTTTTTCTTGCTAATTCATGCAGGGCAGTAGCCAGGTAACAAAAACACAGAGCCCAGGCGCATCCAGGAGCTCGTGCCCCCTCTGACAGCTCGAAGAACACTTCCCCGGGACTCTGCCCAGAGGTCCCTGTCCATGGAGCACTCCTGTCGCCCCCCCCCCCCCACAGCCCTGCCCTGGGATCCCAGCTCCCCAGGCCTCCCTCAAACAACTTCCACACCATACATAGACACTTTCTGTGTGTTTGTGTCTCTTTATAGACCACGAAGTCCATGAGGGCCCTGAGTCATCCCTACACCCCAGTGCCGGCTTGAGCTTGGCCCACAATGGACTCTCGTTGGACGAATGATGAGAGGGACGGCCAACTGGGTCCTCAGGGTTCTATGCCAGCGCAAGGTCACTGCCGGAGACTTCTCTTTTCCTTGGGTGGGATTCCCCAGCACACGCCAGCAGGGGGGGCTGCTGAGAGCATCCAGGACGCCCAGAGAAGTAGAAAGTCAGGTAGGAAATCACAGTTCAGTAGAAGCGCGCCCCAAAGGCCCTGCGAGGCAGCTTTGCTTGCTCACTTGTAGCTCCGTCTGTGAGCAGCAGGTGTGTCCCCACCGGCCGGAAGCCAACGGTCTCCCTGCAGAAATGGGACAAGTGACAGCCACAGGAAGACAGAGGAAGAGGAGCAGGGACACGTGTGGGTGAGTCAGAGGAGGGTCAGCTCCACCAGGTAGGACCCCGGGAGGCCTCCTGCCACAGGACGTGCGGCCAGCAGTGTGACAGTGGTGTTGACTCACCTGTGGTTGCATCAAGCTGAAGCCTGAGGCAGAACGTTCTGGCAGCCTTCCTTCTCCTGGTACAAGCGGGGCGCTGTGGTTCTGCAGGGACAGCTGTGCTCCAGGGAGCACCCTTTGGGCCCCTGCAGTCACATCCGGGGGGCATGACCCGACTCTGGGGGCCCTCTGCACCAGGGGAGGCGGCAGGGCTCTGAGCAGGAGAGTGCCCTGAATGACCCATTTTCTTTTCATTTAATATTTATTTATTCTTTTTTTTTTTTTGAGAGAGAGAGAGAGAGAGATAGCAGGGGTGGGGCAGAGAGAGGGAGAGAGAGAATCCCAAGCAGGCTCCGCACCGTCAGCACAGAGCTCGACGCAAGGCTCGAACCCTGAGCCGTGAGATCATGACCTTAGCTGAAATCAGGAGTTGGACACCTCACTGAGCCACCCACGTGCCCCCGAAAAGCCCGTTCTCTGACACCTATTCTGTAGCAAAGAGGCTGGAGGAGGCAGGTGGGAAGAAGGGCAGACAGACCCAGGGTCACCGCTGCGGGGGGGGGGGGGGGGGGGGGGGGGGGGGGGGGGGG